>CM034151.1:478566784-478711175 GCA_019776745.2 Taxus chinensis
GCAGTGCGTTAAAGAAACACAGCAACAAATAGACATGGACAATCCATATAGAGGGTGCCTGTGACCTTTAATGGTACAACTGGTTATAGATTAGCGAAGAACTGGACAAAGGGGGCTCTATTATATTAAGGCTAAAATTTCTTCCTTGGAACATATTGATATGGAAAATACTGAGCTAATTGTTTCTTGATGGTAATGAGGTCATTAGCTAGATTTCACACCAACTGATCTACATTACCTCTAGGAGAAGGGGAAGAAGAAGATACTTTGGATTTGAAAGACTCCATTTTCAGATTGCCAGATATGATCAAGTCATCTTCCACACTAATAGCCAATCTCTAATCAGCATCCAAAGTTGCAAGATTTTCTCTCCTCGGGGCATAAATTACTTCTGGAAATTAAGCATTCAAGAAGAAACACTTCTTAATCTGATCAACAAGCCTATTATTTAGTTGAATCTTGTTAATCAACTTGTTGAACTTGGACACAAATTCTCTTATAGGATCATGTGGATCCTTCTTGATTTGAGAAATATGAGCTAGGAAAAGCATGCACATCTTTAGCAAGTTTGAAACACTGCTCAAATTCAGTCATCATAGTAGTCCAATAAGTGATGGTCCCATCAGGAAGATGGTAAAACCAATCTACAACATTACCTTGCAAGGTATCTAGACAAATAGTCTAACAGATAACATCCTCATGTTCAAATCCAAGGACCCCACCTGGAACAATGAACGCCGTAATGTGTTCATCAGGGTGCACTTTTCTCATCACCTCTAAATTTGGAAAAATTCTTCCTGTTGCCCCTAGGTAACTCATGCAATGGGTTGAGGAAGAGCTAGAGGCCCAACTCTTTGTCCCCAAGGCTAAGGTGCTAACATCCTTGGAAATATTTCTTGAAGTGAAATTGAGACACCAGCAATAACTAGGGCACGGAGATTAGACTAGGTTATGCTTAAGGAATGCTACTACCATAAGCTCTATCTTCAATAGTGGGGTGTGCTTGAGGAGAAAGCTATTCTATATTTATTGTTTTTGGAGGGATTTGAAAACCTTGTTGATCCAAGATTTGAAATTGGGGATCTTCAATTCAAAGATCCCTTCTACCATGAGTGTATCTTAGAGTCGGCAGATCAAAGAAATGATCGACTTAGTTGTTCTTTTTAGAAATGAAATTTGTTGAACAAATCCCTAGCAAAGAGTCACCAAAAATTTTTGGGTTTTAGATTTTCACTTGGAATGAAACCACAGTCCGGGGACAAAAAATTCCCTCCTCTTTAATGGGAGAGGTTCCCTTATTGAAAGCAAGGGAAAAACCTATGTACAAATACATAATATTTCATTTAATGGTGGTTTCCCCGATATCTTGAAATGTGGTTTTATGCCTGGAAACTTATCAATACCTTAGGATAGAAGACTTGAAGAGAGGAGGGAGGTAGAAGAAGACTATACTTTCAGGGAAACGAGATAGAATATAAAACCCTTATACGTATTGAGCAAATGAGATACATAATAGAACCATTCACGTTTATAACAGGAATAATCCATAGACAGGAATAATCCATAGACTCAAATTTCTTGAGATTGTATAAACTAGAACATAAAGTTTCTAAGTATGCTAGGATTAAATGATTCATAGATCAGAGCAAGAAGGAAAGAGAAAATAGAGGGAAAATGGGAAAACCCTTGTATTGATTTCTTTAAACTCAAAATTATAGTTTCAGAATATCAAAATTCCAACCCTGTATAATGGCTTAGAAAGCCTCTGAAATATCTTGCAAGAGACGGTTACAAATTCCTCAAACAAGAAAGAAATGGTTGTAAATCATTCCAATCATTCATACCCTTCTGAATTCTTGATTTACAAAGAAATGTTAATGGCAGAAAAAAACTAGATTTTCTAATATACGGCAGTTACATTATTTTTCCAGTTAACTATGGGTCATTCAATCTACTTTTATAAATTTAACTTTGGGTCATCCACGTGGGAGATATTTTGATTAAAGCGGGCCTGCGGACACCTTTTTTGCATTTTTTTTCCTTTGAATTTATGCTAGGAGCTGACACGTGGAGAGCTCCACTAGTTCTTTTATACTTAGCCGATTTGTGTCTATTTCCCACTTGAATTATGTTTGACCCCTAGACATGTTGCGAGCTGGAACTCATTTGAGTTTCTACATTGGAAGCACCTCCTAAAATTACGTCGATCAGATGTATGGCTTCTTCCACCGGTCCTGGAATTTTCAATGGCCAACTCTATCTCTCCATTGACTCTGACTACGTGGCGAGCTAGCACTCATTTGGAAACTAGCCTTTTGGTTTCAATTCTTGAAATCATGCCGCTGAGCATGTGGTTGATTCCTCTGATCCATTCATACTTAGTCAATTTAAATAACTGGTTATGTCCCTTTTTGGACCTATGACACGTGGAGGACTGGAAAAAGTTTGAGAATTGCCCCCCAGTTTTGACACTTGAAGTCATTCCGATGAGGCACATGGCATTGTCCATTGAACCTTCCATAGCTGATTTGGGATTTTTATGTCTTCATTTTTGTCTTGGGACATGTGGAAAACCTATGCTTATTTAAATATTGTCCCTTGGGCCCTACCCTTTGAGATGTGTCATTTGGACACATGGAGGGTTCCATTGTTTGTTTGAAACATGGCCATACCGCATCCAATCAGAGATGTCCACGTACTACCCGTGGATGTTGGGAGAAAAATTAATGGGGAAGATATGCCTATCAATCTTGACTATAGGAAGAAAATAAAAATAAGGGGAAAAAAACTCCACTGTTATGCCTAACTTTCAAATTTTTCTCCATGGAATGGAAAATTGCAAACAATACTAGGCTCGACTCAATCCAAAAATCCAAGGTACTAACTCAAAATTTGTGAAACTTGAATTCAAAAGAGGGTAATTTGGAAGGTGACAACATGAAGGAAGTGGACCACCAACAAAACTCTGACTTTGTTTTGATAGGTGTAAAATCAGGAAGTTGCGCGGAGACTGTGTACTGAGTTTTCCAAAAATAGTTTGGGATCATATATTCAACTAGAAAATGAGGTTATAGAGGTACCAGAATGTTCATTGTAAGTATCGTGAGTGTAATTATACTTTTAATAAGATATTTTATAATGAATAAATTCATCTATTAAACCCAGAGACGCGGGCATTTGTGGTCGAACTCTATTATCAACCACTTTATAGTGTTTTCCCTTTTCTCATTACATTTTTATTATGATGATAATATATTTTGGGGTGAAATTGGAAAATTAACAAACTGCCTATAGGGGGTTTAAGGTGAGAAAAATTGGCCAAATTTTTAGGATCATTAATAGAAAAAATTCATGAGGCATGTGAGTTTGGATTGCGACAGACCGTAGTGATTAGTAGCTCTTAGGTGCAGTAAGGAAATCCTAATGAATGACACAATATTAGAGATGGTGGATTCTAAGATGGATATAGGAGTAGAGGTCATGGTGGTAGAGGAAGATTTATGCATGGGACTTGTTATACTTGTGGATCCCCAAATCATTACCAGTGCAAGTGTCTATAAAATTAGATATGTGTGTATTGTGGAAAGTAACATAAGGTTGAGGATTTCCCTGACCTTTACAAACATATGTGTAAGAATAAAAATAAGGAAAAGGGGTTGTAGATGATAAAGGTAAATTACATGAAGAATGAACGATGGGTACCTTAGAAGATGCATGATACCAAATTACAACCTATGTTTGCTACTATGGTAGCGTGCACACGTGATCCTCTTAAATCAAAACCACTCATCAGGAGAGATTATATTATTCATATCAAGTATCTAGATACTACTCGAGAGTTTAGACATGAGAATATTATCAAACTCTTTTTTATTCAATCGAGACGTGGAATAGAGTTGCAAATTGTTGTTGGGAAGGTGTATTGCAACTATACTTTGGAATACATAATCTTTACATATTATTTTCCATATGAAGAAGGATTTTGGTTTTTATGTGAGCCAAGAGGATCCTATTTATGTGTGATGCCCTTAGCTATCAAGATCTTGATGGTAGAACTGTGAAACTAGAACCTACCTATGGGTAGATAAATATCCTCTACGTGGGGGGGAAGGAGAATTTTTGGAAAGGATGGTGGAGACCTTGGAGGAAGAAAGGAAGAGAGAGGAAATATGACTCAATTATAATGAAGTGTCATAGAGGGAAATTTATACAGTAGTATTGTCGAGAAGAATGATGACTGGAAGAATTTACAAGATCCCAATGGAAGACGATGACCCATAGTATTATGTCCTCCCGAAATTTTGAAAGCGTAGTAGAGATACTCCATTAGCTTCAGATGAGAGTGCATCATAGGAGAAAATGAGAACCATGGGTGCACATATGACCTAGTATGGCCACCTATCCCTTATTTAAGGTGTTCTATATCTAGAGGTAGTTGTTGAAGAGCACCATAGTAAAGGAGTGCAAGAAGGTCCTCCAAATTGGGAAGGAGATACATGTAGGCATATTCTAGTTTCAGACCAGGAAGTGCAGGAGATTAGAGACATGCATATATTAGTGCAATAAGCACCAGTGTTTGGGAGTACTTTTGGAGGATTTTTTATAGGCACATCATCATGACAGAGTGTTGGCATGTAGACCATTGGAAGTAATCCTATAGGTGCGACTATCACACAGACATTGGGTATCCAATTCAACACAACATCTGAGACATAAGGGATTTCATCTACAATACCATAGACCATGACAAGAGGCACATGAGGTTCAGGTCAGCCACAGTGTAGAGGAAATCCTGGTGGAGGCTTAGGACTTGGGTTTGGTCCTAACCCAGGGTAGGTACCACCACCACAACACCCTCCCAAAAAACCACCAACGAATTAGCCTCAGTAGACACTACCTTAACAACCACACCAATAAACACCTCAAGTATACTTTTAGATGTCTCATGTATTACTATAGTATAAAGGTGTGGAGGATGCTACTAATCACATGCACAAGTGTCAATTATTATGGAAATATAAAGCTATTACAACTCCTAATAGAAAGGCAAGACACTTTTCCACCACACTTTAAGGGCACGCACACAATTGGTATAGAAATTATGATCCACACTATACTACGGTGGAATATGATGCTTTGCATGTTTTATTTCTATCTGAATTCCACATTCTAGAGTTTTAGCAATAGATTATTAGTGCACTACAAGATATCAATTAGGTCTTGTCTTAAAGTGTGAGGGATCATGATGCAAATTTTAAGAATCTCTTGTCCAATCTATCTTATTATATTCATTAGAGATAACATGCACAATGGTTCATTAGAGGATTGTTGACTCCATTTTGAAGGGATTTATTACATAAGACATACACATATCTGCATGAGGCTTTGGAAGTAGCTCTGTGTGTTGAAGTAGTTGGGAGTGCAGATACTTGAATGATCCCTTTCCTTCAAGTGAAAATAGTATCTATGGCTAAGTATTTGGAAAACATTTTTTCCAATTCTGCACATGATATAATAAGTGGGTTATGGTACACCGATTGTGATATGGAAGTGCATACTAATGATACTTTTCTGTGTAAAAATGTGTGTGAACTATTATAGTCTTGTGAGATATGCCACAAGAATCATGATGTCTAAAATTTCCCTCTCTTACAATGCACAATGATGAAAATTTTATTTATTTATTATAAGATTTACAATACGCATAACTAAGATACAAAATATTACCTGGTAAGATGGCTAAGGAAATTTGACCAAGGAAATGACGAATGGAGAGATCACCATCACCATCACCTAACTAGATAGTGTGTAGTCACTGCAAAAAACATGGACATGATTTAGAAAGTTGTTGGCATAGAAACTTTGATTGGGAACCCCATTGATTTCACAAGAAAACTATAACCAAGGTTAAATCTCCTAAAGGTACCAGTGTAAATCAGCATTATTATCAGAAGACACCCTTGTGACAACAAAGGACATCATCTTAAAATCAGCAAGGACTTTGAAATATAATATACTTGTGGTTGATGAAGGTAATAATATGTGGCTCATGTTTAATTGGGATATCATATTGAGATACATCACATTCGACTTGGTATGTCAACTAAGCATACCACTAAGAATTCTTCCATGTGCCAAAACCTATGACACTCAAGATGGTTGTATCTAGGGGATTGCATAAATTTATTGCACTATGTGGTACACCATTGGAGGAAAGTTTTTGGATGCCTTGAATCTTGACATTTTCCTAGTGGAGATGGATGAGATATTCTTGGGAAAATTATACCTCACATCGCATTAGGAATTCATCGTGAATATTGGAGAGGGCCTAGAACTTTGATTGAATCACCTGTTGATTTTGGAGGTTAACACTAGTTGTATTATGAAACCCCAAAATGGATACATCAACAATTCGTTAGACTCTTACTCTCCAGGGGGCCATCTAGTCCCAGATTACAAAAAATATTTTTAGGGCCAATACTGAGGCATCCAGATACCCAACTAGGTTTAGGTACAAATATGGAATCTAGGTGGTAGTAAAAATAGTCATATATTTTGATTATATCCTTGAGCATTTTATTGGGTTTAATAAAATAAAACATACCCATGCTTATATTTCTATAATAAACTAAAAATATGCATTTTAGGGCATTATCTGTATTTGTGATACTTGCATATGTAAGACCTTGTAAAAAGGGCCAAATTATGTACTAATCATAATGTTGTAAAGTATCAAATTTTTTCTTGTAATAAATTATACATGCACCAAATGTCAATCTTTGCAGTGAAGATTTTCATATAGAGGAAGTGACAATGGACTGGAGTTACCAAATATATAAAAACTTCATGATAGTTTCAAAATGTCTAGTGTTCCTTGTAAAAATTGGTAATCAATGCTCCCTTACAAGTAGTCACAAATTACCTGACTCTTATAATGGGTGTATCGCCAAGTTAAAATCCTTAGAGGTCATGAAGGAGGGTTACACCATTGAAGAGTGCATTAACAAGGTTAGGTGTGAACTTAGCTCTGCATAGAGGTAGGTATCCATGTAACAAAGTGGAAGATGATCATCATTTTCAAAACCATACACACTCTCACTTAGCATTGCGTAGATCTGGGAAGCCGTGTAATAGAGTGGAGGTCAACAAGAGGTGTAAAAGTCAAGAAAACTAACAATGTGGTGTAAAAGAAGGTGGTGAACCTGAATGCCATAGGTCGTAGAGATCAAACCAATTGTCCAAGTGGTAGAGGAGTAGTTCAAAGGCTATTATTTCAGCTATAGAGATATATTTGAGAAAACACCAAGGTTCTCAATCGAAGGAGCAAAGAAAACAAAATATTTTTGGGACAAAAAGTCTCCTTAGTGGGGAGGTGTGATCCCAACAAAAATTTAGAGAATAAAATTTTCCCAAAACAACCCAGGATCACTACAGTATGGAAGATAATTTGAAGAGATTTCTATCGACTAAAAGAATGTAGAAAACATAGCCCATATGAAAAAAAAATTATTGGTCAATGTTTGGTCACAATTTGGACTTGGCAAGATCAATTGGTCAATTGGGCAGTGAGACGTGGAAAAAATGTAATTGAGAAAAAGGAGACAAATTTGGTTTGTAAATTCAGTCTTTGACACTCAGTGTTCAATACATAAGCTTCCAGCCAATGGTATAACTCTACTGGGAAGAAACTAAATAACATCTCATATAAAAAGTCATACAAATTATTTTTCACCCACTTTCACGTGTTAAAATCAAGTATTGTGCTATATATTTGTGTAAAAGTGTATTAACCATCTTATATATAGATCTTAATACTCTACAAAGATATTCACTATGCCATCTGTATGAAACATCTTGATAGATAAATTGAAAAGATGTCCTGGAAACAGAACCAAAATGTAGTCTTTATTTACCCCCTTAATAGCTATGAGCATTAGCACCTCATCCAGACAAGCCTGACTGTTCACCCAAAGTGTACGCAACCACCAGGTCCTTCCTTTTTATACCTATCAGAAGGTTAGCATGCATTTTTTCTATGTTCATAACCAAGATATTCATTCATGCATAAATAATCATCATAAAAATTGAAGTTCAAAAACACATAATAAGGAAATAATTCATTGCAGCTAACAACTAATATCTCAATGCACTTATGAAAAATACAATCACTTATCCATTGTAAAATACCATGTTCAATACAAAAACAAGTAGTTGACTACAATATAGTTAAATGCATACCTGCGTTGGACCATGCACATGTTAGGAAATATAATGTTTACATTATAGTGGGATGTTTACCGAAAGGTAAATACTAATGATTTAGTTATATTATTGTTATATAAACAATAATATATTAGTTGGAGTCATTTTAACAAATCATAGATATTTAATATGTAAATAGGTTTGGTGGTTGTGTGAACACCCGTAAAATAGTTGTGAGAGACTATAGGGTGGTTATGTAGTTGAGAGTTTATAGGAAGCTTGAACTTAAGAATAGGATGTCCTAATCCTATATATATAAACACTCTCGAATGAATATATTGAAGTATTATTCTTGTGTATTCATAATATAAACTAATATTGTGTTTATATTTGTATAAGAGTGACATTATAGAGTTTTAATACTAGTAGAGGGTAGTTGTGCCACTGTACGGTTTCCTTATTTATGATAGTCTTCATGTCAAAATGCTTTGTACAATATTTTTTATTGTGAGTATTAGTATATGATATTCGGTTCATTTCATTTTTATTGATAGCACCCAGCCAAAGAAATTTTTTTTATTAGGCGTGAATATGATGGTATTTCTTCCATAAATCTAATGCATTATAATCAGACGAGAAGTCAGTGTTGATATATGAGTTTATTCAATCTTTCCAAATTGTCCCCATGTGAATTGGTGATGCCTTGATTCACTGGCATTCGATTTGTTGGCAATAGTAACTCATAGCCTATCTTGACATCTTTGTGCAATTTGTTAAAGATTTGGGCCCTGCAGATATCACTTGGTTTTGTATGAATAATTTTATTAGTAATTTTTCCATCTCGTATCTAGAATCGATGCTTCTCTGCACAACTCCAATTCTAAAGAAAAATCTCTATTATTAATCAGTTTGTGTGCCTGGGTAGCAGATCAGGGAGTATTTTTTTAAAATATCATTACATATTTGAAGGCATTGGACATTTGAATGACTTGGATTAAAATATCGACTTAACTTTGCATTAATGAATACAAAGAACTTGACGTCTCCACATTGTCTCATTCTTTTAGTAGATCCCAATGATTAGAGTTTGGGGATTGAATCAACATACATTTAACTTGGCCTTCTCATCAAAGGACCTGCACATTACCATAGTTCATTTTGAGAAAAGTCTTGCAAGGAGCGGTGAATAGAAATCACAAAGAATTAAGAAAGGTGCAGACTGTGACCTTTTGTAGTTTAGGCATGAAGAACAACTCTGAATTCAAGTAAAACTTAGTCATGAACATATTTTAGGTCAGGTGATGAAATCAAGTTTTGTTGGTACCATTGTAGAGATATTGAAATCACCTTTCCAACACATTTTTTATTTTATAAAATGGAGCTCTAGTTGTCGAATTATCAGCAAATACTTTTGTCACTTTAATGAAGCCATGAGTTTTTGCAGCCATTTGTGATTGGCTATTTTTTTTAATTTTTAGCAAAGACTATAGTTCGAAAAATTAATTTTACTATAGTTTTTGTTTAATAATTACATTTTCAAGGCAATTATTACATTTTTTAGCCAAATTAATAGTTTTCTGATACTATTTTTTGAGCCTTTGACATTTTTGGAATCCTCATTTCCTCTCAGTTCCAACAAGTGGTCACACAATAAATTTTCTCTCCATCCAGAGTATAATCATTGATCCAATTTTAATTCAGATTTGGCCTTTTTTATGGGAAATTAAAACCTTAATAACTTTTTCTAGGTACCTCAAAATTAAGTTCCGTTTCTTGAAAAAGTGTTTTTTTCTATCCTCATTGCATTGATTCAAATTTCGTTAAAAAATATGATTTTTGAAAAATACCTTTTTTTAGCCTCATCATGTCAATGTCAAAAATTGTAAAAAAATTCCTTACAGGTGCATTTTTGGTGTTACCTGACGTCCGAAAAAATAAAGTGTTTCACATTGCTGGAGGGAAGATATAAGAATAAGCTCAATGTGGAAACAAATGTGTTTCATGTTTGCATCCAGTTGAGTTAGCAACATGTTACTGGAGGACAGAGGCATCAGAGGTTGGAGGACAACCAGCGACCTCTCGTCAGTTGCCAACGACGGGGTCGCTTCACTGATTTGGTAGCACATGTGTGAAGTGTGTTTGTTTTCAGTTTTCAGTTGTGCTTTTCATATTTCCTATATGGTGTGCGAAATAAGAACAAAGGTTCTTTCCTGTTCACTAGTAGATGTGGTATTCCTACATAATTCCCCATTGTAATAACATAGTGAAGAACAAATAACATAGTGAAATGCAACATCATGAGTCTTGAAGAGGTTGAACAGTCAGATGTGTTCCCGTTCATACCTAGGTTTTTGGTTAGCCTCTGGAAAACCATTGAAGGTTGTTCATATGTGTTGCTGCTTGAGTTCCCACACTGCTAGGTCAGATGTGTTCCCTAGAGTGACTGGTTGATAAGCAGACGATTCCTAAGCGTGTTCCCATCCTCGTCGGTCAGATGTGTTCCCGACAGCACATGGTTGATAAGAAGTTGATGTGTTCCTTCTTCTACCTTCAGTTCGAGTGTGTGCCAAGATCATGAGCAAGCACAGGTGATAGGTTGTAGAAGAAGTGTGAAAGTTCTTTTGCTACCATGTAAACTTTAAGGGGGGAATGTTAGGAAAATTAATATTTACATGGGTTATTTACCGTATAGTAAAAGTGTACTTACGGTTATATTGTTATTTGGGTTGTTTGTTATATTGTTAGTAATATTGTTGTTATAACAATATTATGTGCATTAGTTACGGGAATATTTTGAGGGATGATTTGTTATAGCAGTGTCCTTAATTATAGGACTGCCATCTATTATATATTTGTATACAATCTCGAATCAATACAGGAGGAGGATTACTGTGTGTTAATAACATATTTACAAAACTCTAGTAAATCTGATTTTGATATATGGCCATTCCCAAGTGCTGTACCCGTGCCCCTCGAAAAAATTGCCGTACCATCATTCTGGATCCCCGTACCCATACCCGAACCGTACCCCATACCGTCTTCTTAGTTTAAAACCATGCTAGAGTCTGCCTGATTTGTTTGAGCTGCTTTTATTTCTTGTTATGTTATTTCTCGGTAGAACCCTACCGTGAGCTTAAAAGTGGAAATCTGATTGCTTGCCTGTCCCTTCTTGTTGTTTGCTTGGCTCCGTGCTCGGTGATATTGGTTGCACCTGGATAGGCTCTTCCTGCTGTTCTAATGATTCGTGGATAGGTTGGGAAGATACATTCCCACTTTTTTTTGTAAGACATCCCTGGGCAAGATGACTACGGAGATGTCATAGGCTACATCTGAAGGAAATGTTCTTATACTCCACTGGTTGTTTCTGTTTGATCCCTCAGAGTTCCAGGTACGGCCTTTCTGGAAGTGGCTTTTCCAGGTCAATATTGACATAAATTTGAGTGTATTTAAGTATTCCTGTATGGAGAGTAGGTTCAGAGGCAGCTATGTACTCGCCTATAGAGTTACCTATCCATTCCCAAGGGGGGATTCCCTTCAAAGTGCACTTGGAAGCAAGGAAAAATATACCCAAACTGGGACCATACTTGGGAGATCATCTTTGGGATTGAAGGCTGGAAACCAAGGTTTTGTGAAGAGAATATCCTTTTTCATGAACCAAAGGTTCACCTTCCTTGTCTGATTTGGTGACAAAGATTTTCTTGAAATATCCTTTGGTTATCATTTATTTGATCTGCTGGTTTCCACTGATCAAGCACTCAGGTCCTAATGGTGTTTATCCTAAGCTCCAACAAAATGACAATTAAGTTTTCTTTCTTTGAAGAGCCATGGTATGTTTGCTATTTCATCCAAGAAGGATTGAATTTGTGGAGAATGATCCATTTCAACATAGCATCCATTTTTTTTCTATTCTGGGAAGGAGGGCTTGTCCATTGTTCTTTGTGAATGCAAGGGAATTTGAAGAGATATTCCTTAGAGGGAGCATGGCTTTCCTTGAAAGTTACTTGACACTTTAAAGCTTGTGGAAGGGGGAGTGGAGTCCATGGCCTCTTTAAATGGCTCTGCCGATATGAACAGTGAGATCAAGATGTAGTGGTCTAAGTCCCCGAGGGAAGAGATGAGGGGTGGTTGTGCAAGGGTTGCTCTATAAAGAAGAGCTTTCATCAGAAAGGAAGTAAAATTTGGACCCAAACTCTCTTAAGCAATTTTCTGAATGCAATCAAATCCCAAGAACTATAACTTGTTCTGCTAACTTGGAACAACAAATCTAAATTGCCTCTTAGGCATAACTCTAAAAGGACTATTTTTTTTTATAAAATAGTTTGCACTGGACATATATTTACCTAGCCCCAGAGGCTGATAATAATGGCGCTCTGCTTCTGTCTGCATTTTTGATGCAATCTTTATGAATTCTCAAAATTAGAGAGCATGCATATGTGATGAATTTTTAATCCCTTGTATGTATGAAGTCCATTTTAAAATTTTCAAATCCTATGCAAGAGCTTTGACAATTGTTGTGCCAAATATTATATTACCAGTGCAATGACTTTTCTCTTTGTTGTAGTGTCTTACATCACTGGAGCACGGCACAGCTTATTTTATTAGGTTGAACAAGTTGAGAAATTGGCAGCAATCTGAAAATAACACTCTTTTATTGGAGTAGTCCATATGGTATAATTCTATGTTACTGATTTGCCCCTTCCCCCCCCTGGCTGTGTTCCAAGATGTATCTGATTTGGGATATGATCCTGGTTTGTCTTGGGTAGGCCTGGGACAGTCCAGGTACAGTAGGTCCTCCTGTTGAAGGACCCAGGCATACCTGGACTGAACCCCGAGGTGGACCCATGGCGAATCCACAGGCTTTTGCCTGTTTTTTTTTCATAATTTGACTTAAAGTAATGAAAACAACAAAAACAAAGCATTTAGAAATTCTAAAAGTTGCTAAAAACTAAAAAAGATATCATAAAACAACACTTACCTCTCATTTTATCATATGATGATGAATACTAATTTGATTTGATAATTGATATTTGTCAGGACATTTGACATTCATTTATCAGTAATGTTTTTGTGGTTATTTACACTTACCTCTCATTTTATCATATGATGATGAATACTAATTTGATTTGATAATTGATATTTATCAGGACATTTGACATTCATTTATCAGTAATGTTTTTGTGGTTATTTTGTTTAATCTATGCATACCTCATGGTTAATTCCTGTTTATTAGGCTAGAATATTTATATTTATATATTTTGTTGTACTGCTGTACTGAAGCTGAGCCTGGCTCAAAAAATATTGTTGTACAGGTAAAACTGATTCACCATACCCGAACCTATACCCAAAACGAACCGGCTACTTAGTATACATTAAGAGCTTGAATGAGTGTGCACACATATGCCCTGTCATATTGGCATCAGAGTCTCCCAAACCAACTGAGAATATACTATCTTCCTTGCTCTTTAATGCCACTTCAAGAAGTAAAAGTATTCAGTTAAGAAGTGTTTTTAGCCTGTTTCTCACTTGGACCTTGTGGACAATAAATTCTAATTGCCCTGAAAATATTCAAAGTTCTGCCTGAACTTGTCAAGCCTTCTTTAATTTTCTCCTTATAATGATTTCTGAGAAGGGGAATCTTGCAGTTGATATTAATTTGATTTTAAGGTTCAATTGTTAAAATGTCACATACCTAAATTATCTGTTCTGGTTGTGGTGATGAATTCATGGCTGAAATTAAACTCTTTGGATTTACATTTTTTTAATAGAGTAGTTTTAAAACAGTGATATTATCAAAGTGTCTTACATGGCAACTGCCCAACTTGTATTGCAAGGATTGAAGAGCACCGTTTTATTCGTATAGATGATATAGTGCTCATAATAATTTTTTAAAAAATAAAAATTTTCCTGGCAATTTTTAGACATTGCAATTGCTCCCAAACTCTGCTTTACTTATTCCTGATACAAAGGTTTTCTGGTCTCCAGTAAACAGGCACCATCTTCCTGTTACTTTCCATTTATGTAATATGTGTCACCTTAGGCAAATTTCTACTATTTCATCCTTCTGCAAATTGTTGATTGAACTTGATTGCATTGTACCTGAGTTATTTACGTATTTTGTAATGGCCAAGGGTGGATGAAATCATGCAAAAGGATGCTCTACAGGATCCTGCGAAAAACCGTAATGCAGCGAATGCCAGGTTATTACTTGGTCAGGTTAGTTCACTGCTTTACTTATCCTGTATAGATGCTTAGTAGCTTGCATATATTTCCATTGTTATGCAAATTGGAATTAATTTACTATCATTTTAATAACGGCATTGCAAGAGATTCTGTACATTTCTAATTGTCATTTCCTGTAAGTTAAACATACAACAAATTTTCAAGGAATAGATTTGTTTGGCATCAACGGATCTGTCAGCATTTCTATGCTCTTATCTAAGTGTTTGATTTGTACAGGTTGACAGGAAATTAGTTAAGCAAAACTGTTATGACCTCAGTTTATGGAGTAACATATGTTGGAGCACGTGATCAGATCAAAAACAGGTTGAAAGAAAGAGCCTTCGCTGCTGATGAGAGTGAACTTTATAATGCATCTTGTTATGCTGCCAAAGTAAGGTCAAGAAATGAATGTCACTTCTTTAATGGGAAAAGATCTGAGCTGCATTATTTTTTATTTCACAGGCCTCTCTTGTATCTTGATGTTTTTTTGAGTAACTTGGTTTAGCTCTTAACAGTGTAGATGAATCTAATATTGCAAATTTCTTGGGAGATGAGTCAATGGAATATGTTCGAGATCAATTTCTTTCAAAATTCAGAGTAACGACTGACCAAACAAGTTTCATTCTAACAGGTCACTCTTACTGCATTGGGAGAAATGTTTAATGGAGCACGAAGTATTATGACTTGGTTAGCTGACTGTGCTAAGGTATTCTCGTCTCTAAAGAACTTGACTTGCATGTACATAGTGAAAGTTGATACTAGGACGCATTTTAGAGTCCCTCTATGAACGTGGGTTCATATTTTGACTGTGAAATGTTCATAGTTCTGTAATGATTGCTACATTAATATTTAATGGTTTTACAATGTTTTATCAAATTGGTTCTTCTTTTTTATTTATATAATTATTTTAAATTGCAATATTTAGATTTAATCTAACATTTATAGAGTTTAAATATGTAGTGGTGAATCCATCCTTTATTATGGATTAGACCAGTGTTGTATTGTTTGATATATTCTACTAATAAATCTACATGTTGTAAAACTAGGAGTAAGGTTTTCTTTCAATTCAGATCATACTAAGAATCTTCATCTCAAACTAAATACATAAAAAAGAAGGAATAAGAAGATATGGACACCATTAGAAGGAAAAATATCAAAAGGTAAAGCCAGACAACCATCTAATTTATATAATTTACCCTTGGTTTAAAATTATTCTATCTCCTCTGAGATTTATAAATAAAATAGCTCTAGGTATCACCTTCATTATTTATTCCAACAAGGTTATACATTTAAATTTGGTGACAGCCTTCTTGAACCCATGCATTTATTTACAAATGATAATAGAGGATTTAGTTTTGAGACTGATCCTTTAAGGAATCCACAAAACCCCAATTTTCCTCCTGAACAATCTCATTAATAACAATATGGATCTTTTTCCTACCCATGCTATTTTCAAATTTAATTCCTTTGAACCCATAAATTTTTGGGGTATGTTTTTTATCCAAATGAATTACCACATGAAATTAGAAATAGATTTCCTAAGTTTCAAGGAAACAATGCCATTAGTGGTGATCATCATCTCAAATTATTCCATAATATCATGAATGACTATGAAGTTGAATATGGGTTTGTTAGTTTAAAATTCTTTGTGCACACATTATAGGAAGATGCTAGAGAATGGTTTAAATCATTTTTAAAGGGCCAGTTGATTCTTGGGAAGAAATGTGAAATGCATTTAGAATCGAATATGGTGACATGAATGACCCTAGGTTTCTCTTATCATAATTTGAGAATATAAAGAAGAACCCTAACGAATTTTGGAAATATTTTAATACAAGATTAAACAAAACTTTGACAATAATTTCATCTATTTTAAGACCTAGTGATGAATCTTGTCTGATCAAGTATTATAATGTGTTTGAAAAAAATTATTCCTATTATGTAAGGGATAAAAATCCTATTGTGTTTGAAATTTACTATGGAAATTAATATTGAGAATAATATCGAAGTTGTTAGTAAACCCCAATAGAGAGAGGGTGTTAAAAAAATTAATCTATAAAACCCTCAAGAAAGTAAATCCACTAATCTTGAGGAGGTAGTTAAGACCTTGGTTAGAGTAGTCATGGAAATTTCCTTCAAGTTATCCAGAGTAGAATAATGTTTGTCTTCCAACCATCAAATTCAATAGAAAAATCAAGGGAAAAACCTATATGGGAATCATCCCAAAAGGGATCATAGAGTTGATGATAGAGAAAAGATACGTGTGGGTCAAGGTGATAAGAATA
The DNA here is from genome assembly GCA_019776745.2 of Taxus chinensis. Lineage (NCBI taxonomy): Eukaryota > Viridiplantae > Streptophyta > Pinopsida > Cupressales > Taxaceae > Taxus > Taxus chinensis. Next base: position 478,583,491 of record CM034151.1, read on the forward strand.
ATTCATTTAGAGACAAAAAATTAGTTCTTGATCCATTATTGGCAATAGTTGCAGTTGTAGAAGAGGAACACACCATTGACTGGTATGATAGATGCTGCCTACCTCATTTTCCTTATACGAAGCCAACTTAAGATGAGGATATTCCTGAATCTAATTTTGGTGATGCATGTTTTCTTGAACATTAGGAAAACTTTGAATAGGTTACATCTTCTACTGATATTATTTGTTCCTAGATAGTTGGCAATTTTTGGGCCAATGTAAATAAGGTGTACTCTTTCCCTTTTGAAATTAATGTTGAAATTGAAATGGCTCGGTATTTTTAATTTCCTAATCATGAATTCAAATAGTTAAGGGTTTTAATGATGAAAATGTATGATGTGGAATTCCTTCTAAGGAGGAAACTGAAATTTTTATAGATGAATTTGTTTTCTAAGAAAAAGAGTATAACTTGATGAATAAGAAAGTCAAGTGACCTGCCCCAACCTCCAAATCCAAAATTCCCATTCTCACAAATGTTCCCAAGGACAATCCTAAGAAAAGTGAACCAATTAAAAACCTTTTTTCTAATTCTAGTATAATTACCCCAATTGTTCCTACTTTAAAGGAATATATTCCTTCTGAATAGGTATTTACTCTTCCTTCCAGTACATCCCCAACTAAATACAATATTTATGACATAGACCAAATCCTAATATAGTTTTTAAAACTCTAACCCTTTGGTGGAGTTTCTTAGGATTTATGAGCATAAAAGAACAGTATGTTAATATCCTAGATTAAATTAGGATGTTATTGCTAAGGAATATATTATTAATAAAAATTAATTCCTCTTATTTATTACTAATAATGAGATTGAATAATGTCAATAATTTGTAGAACCATCCCCTGCAGTTTATTTGGGTACCTCCCTTTTATAAATCAAGTTGGATGTGGAGCCTTTCTTCACTGCACTAATTATTAATGGTTGGCTTCTAGACAATTGTATGGTTGATTCCAGTGCTTCATGTCATATCATACCACCAGTAGTTATTAATTTCTTTGGTATAAAAATAGCATGTTATTTTGGGAAATGTTATGCCACGTATTCTATTGAGGTACCTATTGTTTTTTATGTGAGAGGTTTGGTTATATAATTGGTGGATTACCCTGCTAAATTATTGACAATGAATGTTATTATTAATTTCCCTACTAAGTGGGGGATGTTGTTGTAAAGAAAGTGGGTAACAAGTATGGGAGGTAGTGTGTATATGGATATGTATTTTTTCACAATATTCTTGGAAGAAAATCTGGTCAAGTTTTACAGGGAGGACAGGATGTTGCACTTAATAGAGGATCCCATGAATGCTTCATATGAGGTCTTGTATATTGATATATAATTGGATAATTTTGTGGGTATTGCTGATTTTTATGACCAATGCCTTGAAATTAATGATTATATGGAGGATCCTAGTGCTTTATTGACCATGTTTTTTGAGTGAGCTTGTTCTAACCTCAAAAATGGAGTTGGTGTTGTGTTAGCATCCTTGGGTCATGAACCCTTCAATTTTTCTTTCAGGTTGAGTTTTGAGTGCACAAATAACATTTCTGAATATGAATCACTCCTACGTGTATTGATAATTTGTAGAAGGCATAGAGTTAAGGACCTTATTGTTCAATTTGACTTTGAGTTAGTTGTAAAACATATCATAAAATTATATGAAATAGAAAATTAGAGGTTAAAATAGTACATGAATGCATTGTGTGATATGATTGAAGTATTTGACTCTTTTAATATTGAATACCATGAAAGGAGTTAGAATGTAGTAGATGATAGATTATAAGTTTAGGACTCTTAGTATGATAGTGAAAATATGTCCCCATACTGTAATTTTGAGGTTGATGTGTTGTTCAAACCTTTTGTACCTACCAACATTCAACATTAACAGGTGTTCGATGATGACTCACATATCAAAATATTCTTGGGTTGTTAAATTTATTTTTTTTAGAAGCACAATGAACTGAGGGGAAGTTAAATCATTCCTTTAAAAAAAATTAAAAATTATATTTACTTACTTAAATCATAAACAATTCAATAATTAATGCACGCACAACATCATACAACATACATTCAAATAACCATAACTATGAGAGAGAACACCATAACCTAATATTAAATTGGTAAAGCCCTCAAGGGGAAGAAAACCCACTTATTTTTTTATTATAGCTAAGTTTTGAATTTAGTTGTGTTATGTTTGTGGAGCCTATTTTCATGTTAAAGTGTGGTACACCTTCTATTTGTTACACTTGGGTATTTTTACGGCGGTCCCACTCGCCAGTGAGTGGGTCAGGGGGGTTCAGGGGTGAAGCCCCCGAAGCAAATTTTCATGGGTGATTTATTAACCCATGGGTAATGGGTAACCATTATGGGCTGTTTTTGGGCCCATGGTTTTTCGGTACCCATTGTTTTGTGATACCACATGGTTCGGCTACCCATTGTTTTGATATCCACAGTTTTTTTTTCACATTGTTTTGATACCCAAAGTTTTGTATCAAACTACTTAAGAAATTGTCTATTTATATGGTCTTATGCATATGATACATATACAAGCAAATGTATTGCATATGTGTTTTGAATTTGGGTGTGAATTTTGTAGAGTTTGTTGAGCATAGCTCCAAACCGATCTGAGTATTGTATTAAGAGAGTGGAGGCTTGTAATAGAATCTGAGCAAGTGATTCTTGGTGGACGTAGCCCAAATTGGGTGAACCACATTAAATCTTATCTCTCTGTGTTGTGTTATTTATTCTGTACTTTTATTTGAGATATGTAATATTTTCTACATATTAGTTTATACTGTTGTGATTCTGTAAGGGATTATTCTGCATATTTTATCTCTTGTTTCCTAACAAGTGGTATCAGAGCCTGGTTTGGTTTGCTGAAGTGTTGAATCGCAGGGAAAGTTTTATCTTGAGTGGGAGCTATGGCAGATGATGGAAGATCTAGGGTTGATAAATTCAATGGGTAGAATTTCAGTCTTTGGAAGATGTAGATGGAAGATTACCTTTATCAGAAGGATCTTTATACTCCACTGTCTAAGAAGGTGAACAAACCCTCGAGTATGACAGATCCAGAATGGGATTTGTTGGATCGGAAGGCACTTGGAATGATCCAGCTGTGTCTTGCATCTTCGGTATTATTTAATGTTTCAAAGGAAAAGACTACAAAAGAACTGATGGGTGCATTAGGGAAGTTGTATGAAAAACCCTTTGCCTCTAATAAGATATTTTTAATGAAAAACTTGTTTAATATGAAGATGTCTGAGAATAGTTTAGTAACAGATCATTTAAATGATTTCAATACGGTTGTGAATATGCTAGCTTCGGTTATAATAGAATTTGATGAAGAAGTTAGGGCTTTATTAATTCTGTGCTCTTTACCTGAAAGTTGGAATAGCTTGGTAATGGTGGTAAGCAACTCGGTTCTAACTAACTTGAATTTGAAGTTTGAGGATGTTGTAGGGGTGATTCTAAGTGAGGAAATGCGAAGAAAAAGCTCTGGGGAATCTTCTACTTCAGGGAATGCTTTGACAATGGAAACTAGAGGGAGATAGAAGAATAGAGGAAACCCTGGAAAATCGAAAGATCGGGCGATGTCAAAATCCAAGAGCAAGATTGTATGTTGGAACTGTGGAAAGTCTGGGCATGCAAAGAAGGACTGTTGGGAGCTTTGGGACAAGAAGAAACAACAGGAAGAAAACAAGGAGGCAAATGTGGCATCGGGTAATGTATGCCGGGATGCTTTGATTCTTTCTTTACATAATATTACTGAATCTTGGGTTTTAGATTCAGGGGCTTCTTTTCATGCTACTCCACATAGGCATTATTTTGTTTATTATGTTCAAGGGGATTTTGGGCATGTTTTTCTTGGTGATGACGAGCCTTGCAGTATAGTTGGAAAAGGTTCTGTTCAGGTTAAGATGGAGAATGAGAATACATGGCTATTGAAGGATGTCAGACATGTGCCTACATTAAGGAGAAATTTAATATCATAGGGGAAATTGGGAAGTGATGGTTGTACTGTGATATTTATAGCTGACTCTTGGAAGGTTACTAAGGGTGCTCTTGTGGTGGAAAGAGGTAAGAAGGTTGGAACCTTGTATTTATCCACTGCTAGTACTAATGATTGTAATCTTGTGGCTTCAGATGTAGATATAATATTATGGCACTATAGGCTCGGTCATATGAGTCATAAGGGCATGGACATCATAAATTTTTTTTTTCCTAGATATACAGAAACAAGTATGGAGTTCTGTGAGGACTGCATATATGGGAAATAGAAGTGAGTAAGGTTTCTCAAGGTTAGACCTACAAAGAAAGAAAGTAAGTTAGAGCTGGTGCATTCTGATGTGTGGGGGGCAGCTCAGGTATCATCTCTTAGGGGTTCAAGTTATTATGTTACTTTTATTGATGATACAACAAAGAAAATTTGGGTTTATTGTATTAGAAACAAATCTGATGTACTTGACACTTTTGTTAAATGGAAAGCCTTGGTAGAGAATGAAACAGGTCTTAAGCTAAAATGTCTCAGGTCAGATAATGGAGGGGAGTATTTAAGTAATGAATTTAATGATTACTATTATAATAATGGAATCTGTAGGCAAAAGATGGTTCCAAGAACTCCGCAACAGAATGGGGTATCAGAAAGGATGAACAGAACAATAATGGAACGTGCTAGGAGCATGAGGTTACATGCAGGACTGCCTCTTTCTTTTTGGGCAATAATAGTGAGCATAACTATGTACTTGATAAACAGAGGACCCTCAAGTGCCTTGGATGGAGGCATACCTGAGGAGGCTTGGTATGGTAAGAAAATTGATTATTCATTTCTTAGAGTCTTTGGATGTGAGGTGTTTGTTCATATAGACAAGGATGATAGGACCAAGCTAGAGGCTAAATCAAAAAAATGTACTTTCATTGGTTATGGTGGTGATGAATTTGGATTTAAATGTTGGAGTATTAAGGACAAGAAAATCATTTGGTCTAGGGATGTGGTCTTTAATTAGAAATTCATGTATAAGTAACAGTTGCATGAAAACAAGGAAGAATCCAAGAAATAATATGTAGTGGTAGAGGATCTTCCGGATGGGACAGTGACCCATGAATCAGTTCAGGAACCGACTCAACAGAAACCCTAAACTCCTACAATGAGGAGGCATTCTAGGGTAAGAAAAGAACCTAAACATTTTTCTCCATCTCTTTATTATTTATTACTCACTGATAGTGGAGAGCCAGAGAGCTTTGATGAAGCAATGCAGGTAAATGCCAGTAAGAAGTGGGAGCAAGCCATGGATGAGGAGCATAAGTCTCTCATGGAGAACCAGACTTGGGATTTGGTGAAGCTATCGGAAGTTAAAAGAGCATTGCAGAACAAGTGGGTGTACAGAGTTAAAGACGAAGGAGGAAAGAAAAGATATAAGGCCCAGTTGGTGGTCAAGGGCTCTGCACAGAAACAAGATATAGATTTTGATGATATCTTTTCTCCTGTAGTAAAAATGACTTCTATTAGAACTGTTCTTGGAATAGTGGCAGTAGAAGACTTGCAATTAGAATAGTTAGATGTAAAGACTGCATTTCTCCATGGTGATTTGGAGGAGGAACTATACATGCAGCAACCAGGGGGCTATGAGGTCAAAGGTAAAGAGGAGATGGTGTGTAAACTGAAGAAGAGCTTGTATGGCTTGAAAAAAGCTCCACGCCAATGGTATAAGAAGTTTGATAGCTTCATGATGGAGCAAGGTTATATTAGATGTCATTATGACCATTGCATCTATACAAAGAAATTTGAGGATGGAAGTTATATTATCCTGTGTTTGTATGTTGATGACATGTTGGTTGCAGGTAAAAACATGTAGGAAATAAAAGTACTCAAGAAACAACTAAGTGAATCCTTTGATATGAAGGATTTGGGGGTAGTCAGACAAATCCTTGGCATGAGGATAAATTGGGATAGGAAGGAACAGAAGCTGACTTTATCTCAGGAAGATTACATTAAGAAGGCATTGGACAGGTTTAACATGCAGGATGCTAGACCAGTTGGGACTCCTTTGGCAGGCCATTTTAAGTTATCAAAGGAGCAGTGTCCCAAGACAGAGCAGGAAAGAAACCAGATGTCCAAGGTACCTTACTCATCAGTAGTTGGTAGTTTGATGTATGCTATGGTGTGCACTAGGCTCGATATTGCCATGCAGTGGGAGCTGTGAGTAGATTTATGAGTGATCCAGGTAAAGAGCATTGACAAGCAGTAAATTGGATCCTTCGGTATTTGAGAGGGACCATGGGGATAGTTTTGTGCTATAGTGGATCAGACACCACTTTACATGGTTATGTAGATTCAGACATGGCTAGAGATGTAGACAGCAGGAGGAGCACGACAGGTTATATTTACACTGTAGGTGGGACAGCAATGAGCTAGTGGCTTTGTCAACCACGAAGGCTGAGTATGTTGCTGCCACAGAGGCAAGCAAAGAGATGATTTGGTTACAACAATTTCTTGAGGAGTTGAGGCATAAGTAGGAGGAATGTAAGCTACATAGTGATAGTCAAAGTGATATACACCTAGCTAAGAACTCTTCTTTCCACTCCAGGATGAAGCATATACAATTGAGATATCACTTCATCAGGATAACTTTGGAGGAAGATAAGTTGAAGTTGGAGAAGATTCATACCAGTCAGAATCCTGCAGACATGATGACCAAGGTGGTCATAAGGGATAAACTAAAGCTATGTTCAGCTTTGGTTGGCCTTTGCGGATGACAGTGAAGGGTTGAGAAGCTTGCTTAGTGGAAATCAGTCTCCAAGTGAGAGATTGTTATGTTTGTGGAGCCTATTTTCATGTTAGAGTGTGGTACACCTTTTATGTGTTACACTCGGGTATTTTTACGGTGGTCCCACTCGCCGGTGAGCGGGTTGGGGGGTTCGGGGGTGAAGCCCCCGAATCAAATTTTCATGGGTGGTTTATTAACCCATGGATAATGGGTAACCGTTATGGGCTGTTTTTGAGCCCATGTTTTTTCAGTACCCATTGTTTTGATACCCACGGTTTTTTTCTCGTGGTTTTGATACCCATGGTTTTTGCCCATGGTTTTGATACCCATGGTTTTATATCAAACTGCTTAAGCAATTATCTATTTATATGGTCTTATGCATATGATACATAAAAAAAAAAGTAAATGTATTGTAGATGTGTTTTGAATTTGGGTGTGAATTCTGTACAGTTTGTTGAGCATAGCTCCAAATGGATCTGAGTATTGTATTGAGAGAGTGGAGGCTTGTAATAAAATCCGAGCAAGTGATTCTTGGTGGATGTAGCCCAAATTGGGTGAACCACGTTAAATCTTGTCTCTCTGTGTTGTGTTATTTATTCTGCACTTTTATTTGAGATCTGTAATATTTTCTGCATATTAGTTTCTACTGTTGTGATTTTGTAAGGGATTATTCCACATATTTTATCTCTTATTTCCTAACAAAATACAATCTCTATGAATTCTTATATGATATGTTCTCTAGAATATTTCTAGTAGAATTCTACTAGTGGTTGGAAAGTTACGCGGCTAACAGAGGTATCTGGATTACTAGAAAGTAAAATTGGAGGTAGGAAGACTATTAGGTACTCTCTGATTTGGAAGAACCATGGACAAGAGCTCTAGATAGTTGGTGGGAAGGTGTGCTACGCAGTTATACCTTGGATTACTTGATTTTGACATACTCTTTCTCGGAGGAAGAAAAGATTTGGTTTTTACGCGAGCCAAAAAGATCCTATTTATACGTGACACCTTTAACTATTAAGATCTTGATGGTTGAAATAGAAATGGAGAACCTACCTATGGCAAGCTAAACCCCACCATGCATAGGGGATGGAAGAAGGTTTGGTAAGGATGATGATGACCTTAGTAGAATAAAGAAAAGGAGATGAAAGAAGGCTCATGTATAATGATGTGTGACAAAGGGTTATTGATGAGGCACTGAGGTTTATAAGAATGATGACTAACAGAAGTGATGAGAGCCCTGTAAAAGGTGAGGGACCGCAATATCATGTCCATCATGTCCTGACATTGAGAAAGCGTAGTAGAGAGACCCCATTATCATTTGATGAGAGTGAGTTTGAGGAGAGAATGAGAACTGTAGGCATGGATCTTACCTAGCTTAGCCTCCCAGCCCTTGCGCAAGGCAATCTAAATACATAAGTTGTAGTAGAAGATCACCATGGTGAAGACAAACAAAGAAGATCTCCACTTTGGGTAGGAGATATAGGTAGAAATGTTTTAGTAACCACTCAAGAGGCATAACAGATAAAGGAAACACACACGGTAGCGTAACAGGTTCCAGTGTTCAAAATGATTACTTTTGGAGGTATTTTCATAGGTGCATCATCAGGAGAGAACATTGGCATGCAAGCCATTAGAAGAAATCTTATAGGTGCTACTATAGAGCATACGGTTGGTGTCCAGTTCAACACAATAACAGGGACATAAAGAAGTTCATGCACAAGACCATAGGTCATGATGGGAGGCTTAGGAGGTTTAGGTTAGCCACCATTAGAGGAAATCCTAGTGGAGGTTCAGGTTTAGGATATGGCCCCATTCCAGGACAAGGTCTGCAACCACAACAACCATTATAACTTCAACAACCATCATATTAGACACCTCAGATATAATTTGAAATGTCACTTCACTTGCTAGAATATAAAGGTGTGGAATATGTAGATGAGCATGTGCATAAGTGTGGGTTATTATGGAGAGCTAAGGGAATAAAATATCTTGATAGAAAGGCAAGCCAGTTTTCCACCACACTTTAAGGACGCACACACAACTGGAATAGAAAATATGATCCACATCAGATTGTGGTGGATTATGATATGTTACGAGTTGCATTTTTAGCTAAATTTCACATTCCTAAGTTTAAGCAATAAAACATTAGCGCACTAAAGGACATCAAGCAGGGATTGTTAGAAATTGTGAGGGAGTATGACGTGAAGCTTAATAAAATTTTTTCCAAGTTATCTTATGATATTCATCAAATCCAACATGATCAATGGTTCATGGAAGGATTGCTGACTCCATTTAGAAGGGCCTTATCACATAAAACATTTACTAATCCATGCGAGGCCTTGGAAGAATATTTTTACATTGAAGCAGTTGGGAGTGAAGACACTGGAGTAAGTCTATTTCTCAAGGCACAAATAACAACTATGGCTATAATGTTGGAGAATATGTCTACCAATTCAGTACATAAGATACACAGTGAGTTATGGTGTACTAATTACAAAGTGGAAGAACATAAAAAGGATAGTTGTCCATGTAAGAATGTATGCACCTTGGTATAGTCTTGTGAGATTTTCCACAAGAATCATGATGTCCAAAATTGTCGACTCTTGTAGCACATGACACAAAATAACATCTCTATGTATTGCAAGATTTTAAATGAACATACTCATGATACAATTGAAAACTATTTGATCGACCATATCCATAAGGCATGTGAGACTAGATTGTGACAGACCACTGTGGCTAGTAATTCTCAGGCACAAGAAGGAAAAACCAATGAAGAGCGCAATAATGGAGATGGTGGATTCCGAGGTGGCTATCTGAGTAGAGGTCATGGTGGTAGAGGAAGGTTCACGTAAGGCACATATTATACTTATGGATCACCAGATCATTACCATCATGAATTTCCTAAGAATCAGGTCTGCGAGTACTATGGAAAAGAGCACAAGGTTTAGGATTATCCACACCCATATGAACATATGTGTAAGAATAAAAATAAGGACAAAGGTGCAGGGATGATTAAGGTGGAATGCAAAAAAAATGAACAATGGATACATAATAAGAAAAATAATCTAGAACTTCAATCTGTGCTAGTTACTACTCACGCAGAAGCAACGCGCACATGTGAGCCTCTTAAAGCAAACCCCCTTATCACGAGAGAGGAGGTGATAAATTTTAAGTACCCAAATGTAACTCGTTAGAAGGAGGTCTAGTGAGGCACCAACCCCGCAAGAATCACCAAACGGTAGTTTAGTAGAGCACTAACCCTGCAAGGATCACCAATCCCTAATTTTGTGAAGCACCAACTCCACAAGGAGGCTATAACCACCCAAGATGATCAAAACCCACTCAACCACCTTATGATGAAGATATATTATGTTTTTTTTACCACAACTGATGGAGATCACAAATTCAGCTCACACTCCTTCAAACCCTTGTTCAAATACTAGGTCTTCAACCTTGCACAAACTTATAACTCCTTCACTTCTCAAAGCTTCAAATCATTACACACAAACTTTTTTTCATTATTAAACATGTCACACACTTTATCAGATTTAAAAACATGCCTTTGTACCTACAAAAATCTCACACATAGGTCACACTTTTCACACTCACTCAACTAGTGCAACTTTGCACCCAAAATTTCACTTTTATAAGCTCTTCTAGATTCAAATTCAAAATAGGTCGGTTTACCTCCTTTAGTTAGACCATACTAGCTTAACAAATTCCCATATTAATCACTAAAATATTCACATTTTACCCATCTAGGTTGACCATGCCTGAAAATCATCCAATTTGTATAAAAATCCTCAAAACCCCATCATTAGGATGAGAAAAATCCTCTAACATTAGTAAAGATATAAAAATCACAAAACATGTGCAATATGATATTTAAACATCATCCTTGGTTTCAATTTTACTTTCACCAATCAGATTATTTCATTTAATGGGCCCACTGGCTCATTTCCTTCTCAAAATAACTATTTCCAACAACCCGATTTCACCTTTGGGCCTCAAGAACACCCAAGAAAAACTAAAATATGGCATGTGAGCCACTGAAATGGAATCCTCCTAAAACCTATACAATCACTTCTAAGAAAGTCTATAAATCATGAAACATCCATATACTGGAAACCACATGACAGCTTCTTTCCTCTTAACTAAACAGGCTCCCTTAGAAAACAAGTTTTGTAAACTCAAATAGTTTGCACCCTTTATGATATTTTACCAGATCTATAAATTGAATTAAATAGGATGAAAAATTTATCCCCTCTTCACTTTCTAAAGGTGATATAAAACATCAAATCATCCAAAATTTGCATTGCTCCAAACAAATCAATCTTTCTAGAAAAAGCAAATCAGTCCTGCATTGAAAACTGAGAAACCTTCATTCTCCACAAACTCACCTGGTTGAACCATTTTAAACCTAAACGTCAAAAATGAGATAAAATTTATACCATAATGGAAATATCATCTGAATCCTAATTTCCATAACCTATTAGAGATTTCCTTTCTTAATCAAATTGGAAGGCCTTTAACCAAGCTCCATCTCTGTAAACTGCCTCCAGAACTGCCCCAAAACAACCCTTAAGACCAATCTAACACAAATAGAAGCATACTTTGACCATTAAAATGCATCAACATAGTACTCTAAAAAAATCATAGAAATGAAATAAAAATCCTACACATTCACCATAATGATTATGTTATTTTGCAACGCATTTGTACAACCTTAATCTCAAACTGAACTTCTTCAGAATTTTAACCCTATTTGAGGTGGGGTCCACTCATCGCCATGATGCTCTACCATGCATTTCTAGAAACATGGATGAAGTTCTTATACAATTATCATAATCATCATACTATTCACTAAGGAAGTAATTATTTCCAACTTAGGATCAATTTCTCTCTTACCATTTTTGAGCTAGAGTTTTAATCACATAAAAAATATGTTTACCTTCTTAATATTCGTTCATAAAAATGTGACGATGAAATGACTTAATTATTTTTGTGAAACCTTCTTCATTAAATTTAAAATCATTCCTAAAAGATACATGGTCCCATGAAAATCATACAATTCATGGTGAGCATTAGAAGTTGCAATTTGAGTTGTAAAATGGCTTCTTCTCAATGCTATTTCACCAAACACCTCATAACTTGAAAAATATTCTTGAGAATGACTTGAACTTTTTCTCACACCTATAGGAAAAATATTTACACCATATCCAATCATCATCATATCTCAAATAGATATTCAACTTCATAACCCATCTCATTTTCATGACTAGACCTTGGGGCTTTACATGGTTTAGGATAGGGTCAACTGAATCAACATTGTAATTCATCTTGAAACCTCTCCAAAATGTCTGTTAGTGCAAAATCACAACACCCCCAAATGAGTTATGGATCTGATTTTCTAAGGAAAAATCATTTGGTGTGATTACATAACATTGAACTTTCCCCAAGATGTGGGACCTTGCAAAAGTGGGAAAGCTCTCCAAAGAAAGTTGGTTCTTGCTCATAAACTACCTTTCATGAGCTACTATAGTGTAGGAAAACTAAATCTAACCTAATCTAACCATTCCAAGGAACCAAGGAGAGAGAAAGAGGGAAAAACAGAGCCTACACTAAAGCGGTGATACACCAGCAAAGGAAGCGAGATATTCTGTTGAGGGAGAAAGAAACAGAAAAATGGAGATGAGGGAGGTCAGACAGAAGTGACACAGCCTAGATTTATAAACTATCCATTAAACTCAATCAAACACAACATCCTGCACCTGTAAATGTGAAATACATGCACAGAAAAGGAAGACTGAAAGGGAGAGGCATAGAGAAATAACAAACGATGCAAAGGGTTGAAGAACACCACAAAAACACATTTTTTATTTCTATAGAAGGTGCACAGACCATTACATTTCTTGAATAGAGGCAAAAATATATTTTCCAAGCATGGGATAAGGTTCACTGCTCAAAAATGGCATCGAAAAACAAATTTGACAGAGTTTCTCTATACCTAGAATGTCTCTCTTCTTTAAACGAGAAGTGTTACAGTATATATAGAAGGAAAAGAGAGAGAAGAGGGAAAAGTTACATCCTACTCCAACCCCCATGAGATATGCATTGAATCCTTCCTTGAAAGCTCAACCACTGAATATCAATGCCTTCTACAAATCCACCCACAATATGTCACTTCTGGTTCCCCGATGAATTGAACCGAATCAAATGTGGTAGTTGAAGAGATTGGATTCTGCGTTAATGTCCTGGAAGAATTTTCTTCATTTTACCAAGCAAGTCCTACAAAAAATTAATTTTTAATCCTTCCATGGAATAGAGGACATTGAGATGCTTCCAACAGTGTCAAATTTGCTATATTTAGAGCCCTGAGTCGAAAGATATGCCCCTTTGAATTTTTTCATTGATTCTGTACAAATGGGTGGGAAAACAATTTGAAAAATGGGTCCCCCTTTTGGATTGGGACACGTGGTGGCTAGATTGGGACAAAAATTGGGTCTGCAGGCTCAGAACTTAACTTTTCTCCTTTTTGTGAAAATTACAATATCTAGAAAACTCCTGCAGCCCTGAAGCTCCGCATAGACACGTGGCTCCTTTTGGTTGGCTGGGAAATGCGCTTCCATATTTACTTTTATGAATTTTAGACAAAAGGAAAACTTTCAATTTTTTCGCCGACTCCCCACCTTGGCTTTGACTCGGGTCTATATGTTGACTTTTTCCTTGGCAGAGTCACAGGCCATTTTGTAACTTTTACTCCTTTTGGGGAAAAGGGAGAAAAACTAACTTTTCACTAACGCCCTACCTTCCCCTAGGACACGCATCATTCTGGCACTTTCTTGGGAACCTTTTCTCTATTTTAACCTTGAATCAGCACCATTGAGACACTTGGGAGACTCCACTAGCTTGGCTTATGCATTGAATATTAAAATAACTCTTCCCCCTTTAACGACATGTGGAGGCACCAAACTTGTTTGCAAACCTGACCCAAAGTTTGCCATTGGAAGAGCATCGAGTTGACACTTTTCGGTCTCCACTGCTTTGTGGAATTTTCAACGGTCCCTCTTACTTATTTACTTTGGGCTATGTGGCAAGCTCACACTCACTTGGGTCTCTACCTTGGGACCAACTCTTGGAGATGTGCTACACTGACACTTGGCACTCTCCACTTGCTCATTCATACTTAGCCAATTTTTTGAGGCCCACCCTATCCACCTTTGACTCTGTTTGACCATTTGACCCTGCCTCCATTCCACCCTGGGACATGTGGAGATGTGGCACTTGTTTGAGCCTCTCTATTTGGGTCCATCTTTGGAGAAGCTCTGTGAGGACACATGGTCTTTTCTGCTACCTCCTCCATACTTAATTGATTTTTTAGACCCTTTCCTGAACTGTTTCAAGACCCTTTCTTAAACTGTTTGAATCTCAAGGACACCAATCTTCACTATTCCTTCTTCTTGCTTCTAGCTCCTTTGTAGCATCTTCCCTTCTTGTCTAACTCTGTTATTTTATAGTTTTGTCTGCCTGTAACTTAGAGAATGGATTTAAGATGTAGAAATGGCCTAAAAAAGTTGTTTTCTTTTGTACAGGATCCTTTGATCTCTCTTGTCCTCTATCACTTCATTTTTGAATCTTTTTGCAACCAATTTGTAGGATTTGAATGAGTTTTCTTAGGTTCCTTCTATGTGGGGTCATGGTTCGATCCAATATTTAGCTCGGGAACAAAATATGGATAACAATTTGGTGACTCATGGGTACATCTACCTGCTAGATGGAGAGACCAGTGGCCTTGAAGCATCCATTGGGCATGGAGTCTACTTGATAAACATTGAATTGATCCTTGAGCCATTACAAGCCTGACTGCAAGCCTTTTCTATATCTTTCTTATCCCCAAGCCTGCACTCTTAATTTTCATAAGAAAACCTTGAGACAATGATTTATGAGAGTAGAAAATTGATTCGACCCGTGGTTTTCATTTTTCCCTCAAATGGACTATCTCGAAACATATTTTAGTTTCTATGCATTTGTTCCCTATTTCAATTTGCAACTGTCACAGGAAAACATAAGCCTTCTTTCCTTAAATATTTTAAGATCCTTGCCTCATGCCTCTCTTGAGAAATACAAACAAAACTTATATACAAAGATTAAATCATACATGTCTCAAATGAGACATGCAGAGTGTGCATAAGCACTTCTTCTGTTGAAATAAAATCTACATACACTACTCTAACCAAAAGCAAAGGGAGCTCAAAAAAAACCTGTAACTGGCAGGGATAAATAGCTTCCCTTCCTCAAAAAAGGCAGCCATGAAATTGATTTAGCACTGAACATGGTTGGTTGGATGACTGAAAAACTGACAATAAGTTGGTACTCCACCCAAATCATCAAAGTATCAACATTAATGGAAAATACCTCCTCCAGATGACTTACATTGGACTTCTGGAGGTATTGATGATGAACCTTGGTACTTTTATGCTCATCCTCATGCTTAGAAGAAAGCATGACTAGTTGTGGCTGCTCCTTTGGCCCCAATGAAGCCAAGTACCTGATTGGGCACGGTCTGATCCTTTGAATGTGCCCCTTGCTCTGAAATTCAACTCCAAAAATGGAGTCTTCTTGTGGACCTTCTTGGATGGATGGTGTGGAAGAAGTGGTGAGATCCTCCTGCCTTTTGCCTTCCTCCTCTTTTGAAGAACATGGAAGATCAAGATCTTCCAAACTTGATTTCAGAGGGCTGCTATAAAATGTAGGCTACTGCAATGAATGCTCTCCTCCACCACTGGAATGTACTCCTCTTCTTTTGGATCTGGAGATTCTTCTCCTTCCTCTGTTGCTTGAAGACTATCTTGCTCTTGATCAAAATCATCCTCTAACATGAAGTTTGTCAAATCAAACTCTCCAATCTATTGTTCTAGAGGACAAGTTGGGGCTGCAAGATATCTTTTAGATATTTCCTCTATGATGGGTTTATTGACCAAATCATACCCTTCAAATGAAAGCAAGAAAACATCAATGATGTCTTCTTCTTCTACTACTACAAACTCTGATTTGGTTTCACCTGTTTTCTCCTTTGCAATGGGACTTTGAGCTGATTGTTTCTCTCCTTCCATGGCTGATGGTGCAAGTTCAATTGGATCAGATATATTTTCAAACAAAGTTCCAACATAGACACTACATTCTAAGAAAACTAATTTTTGATCTACTTCTTCTTGTTCTTTCTCTTCTCCTTCTGCAAACTCAGCGTGAGTCACCACTGGTTCTTCAATCTTGACCTCCTCTATTGGCTTGACCATCAAGGTGATCTTTGTAAACCTAAATTTGGTAGCCCAACTCTTCAGATTGTCTGTCATTTCTTTTATGTTTGGCTCTTCTTATTTTTGTTCTCCTTGACTGGTTTCTTGGGACTCTTCCCAACATGGACTTGGGAAAACAAGAGGAGTGGTAGGTTGGGGTTCAACAAAATTTGTAATTGTTTATGGTGGAGAGGGAGGAGATGAAACTTCTTGATTCTTTAGAGGGGAGGATATTTCTTTTGGCTCTTGTGGAGGGGATTTGGATTTGGAAGAGAAAAGGGAATAAAAAATGAGATGGGATGGAAGACTAGGGGATGGAGGGATGAAACTAACACTTGGGGCAACAATTGAGGGGCTTGAATATTGATCATGTTGAAATGGTAAAGCTTCAGAGGGTGAAAAATAAAGACAAGGAGTTGTTGAATGACTTACCTATTGACAAGGTTGATTAAGACTTTGCTCATATGCTTCTATCTCCTCAATCCATTGTGAAAGTTGGGACAGCATTTCAACCATGAATTCAAGCTTCGCTTGATGGTTGTAGTGTCTTGGAAAAGGGCCTTCCCATAGACAAGGTGCCTTGAAACCAATCTTGAACACCTTCATTTGTTTTATGCCTCTGGACTGCACCATGCTAGCCTCCATTTTTAGAATCTTCTCCAACAAAACAACATCATCCATTTGGTTGTTGTCATTATATGCATATCCCTGTTCCTGATAAGCTTCATGGAAAACTAGTTTTGGCATTGCTGCTCTGGATAGGTATAATGATTTTGAATCTACTCATAATGCTGATTTGGAGGAGTTTTGAAAAGCATTGGAGGTGGAATGTATTGCTGTTGTTACAAGTGTGAGTTCCATGAAGGGAATGAAGTCATGATTGCACAACTTCATGGAGTGGGAGAAAATGAAAGAGATGGAAGAAGAAAATGGATGAAAATGAGTGGATATGGATGGAAGAAGTCTACAACTTAGAGAATGGGTTTTTGACCAGATGGAGTTGCCATATGTGCTTTGAATGTGCCTCTAAAGGCTAAATCTCACCAAGAACATATCAACTTGATGAAATTAAATTAAGACATCTTGGACCCACCGGGTGTGCCAAAACTATTAGTGTTAAATCACAACACCCCTAAATGAGTTATGGATCTACTTTTCTAAGGAAGACTCATTTGGTGTGATTTCATAACATTGAACTTTCCCCAAGGTGTGGGACCTTGAAAAAGTGGGAAAGCTCTCCAGAGAAAGTTAGTTATTTCTCCTAAACTACCTGCCATGAGCTACTCAAGTGTAGGAAAACTAAATCTACCATTCCAAGGAACCAAGGAGAGAGAAAGAGGAAAAAACAGAGCCTACAGTAAAGCAGTGATACACCAATAAAGGAAGCGAGATATTCTATTGAGAGAGAAAGAAATAGAAAAATGGAGATGAGGGAGGTCAGACATAAGTGACACGACCCAAATATACAAATCATCCATTAAACTCCATGAAACACAACATCCTGCACATGTAAATGTGAAATACATGCACAGAAAACCAAGACTGAAAGGGAGAGACATAGAGAAACAACAAAACGACACAAAGGGTTGAAGAACACCACAAAAACACATTTTTTATTGCTCTAGAAGATGCATAGACCATTACATTTCTGGAATAGAGGCACAAATATATTTTCTAGGCAAGGGAGAAGGTTCACTACTCAAAATGGTGTTTAGAAACAAATTTGACAGAGTTTCTCTATGCCCATAATGTCTCTCTTCTTCAAACGAGAAGTGTTACAATATATATAGAAGGAAAAGAGAGAGAAGAGGGAAAAGTCACATCCTACTCCAGCCACCATGAGATACACATTGAATCCTACCTTGAAATCTTAACCACTTAATATCAATGCCTTCTAGAAATCTACCCACAATATGTCACTTCTGGTTCCCTAGCGAATCGAATCGAATCAAATTTGGTAGTTGAAGAGATTGGATTTTACATTAATGGCCTGGAAGACTTTTCCTAGTTTTACCTACCATGGCCTACAAAACATGAATTTTTAATCCTTCCATGGCATAAAGGACATTGAGACACTTTCAATGGTGTCAAATTTGCTATATTTTGAGCCCTGAGTCAAAAGATATGCCACTTTGAAGTTTTGCATCGATTCTGTACAAATGGGCGGGAAAATAATTTGAAAAATGGGTACCCCTTTTGGATTAGGACACATGACAGCTAGATTGCGACAAAAATTGGGTCTGCAGGCTCAAAACATAACTTTTCTCCTTTTTCATAAAAATCACAAAATCATGAAAACTCCTGCGACCTCGAAGCTCTGCATGGACACGTGGCTCCTTTTGGTTGGCTTGGAAATACGCTTCCATCTTTTCTTTTATGCCTTTTGGACAAAAGGAAAACTTTCAATTTTTTCCCCAACTCCCCGCCTTGGCTTTGAATGTTGACTTTTTCATTGGTAGAGTCACAGGCCATTTTACAACTTTTACTCCTTTTGAGGCAAAGGGAAAAAAACTAACTTTTCCCCAATGCCCCACCTTCCCCTGGGACACGCGTCAGTCTAGTGCTCACTTGGGAACATTTCTCTATTTGACCCTTAAATCAGCACCATTAAGATACTTGGCAGCCTCCATTGGCCTGGCTTATACATTGAATATTCAACTAACTATGCCCCCTTTGAGGACACATGGAGGCACTCCGCTTGTTTGCAAACCTGACCCAAATTTTTCCTTTGAAAGAGCATCGAGTTGACACTTATCTGCCTCCGCTACTTTGTGGAATTTTCAATGGTCCCTCTTACTTATTGACTTTGGGATATGTGGTGATATCGCGCTCACTTGGTTCTTTACCTTGGGACCAACTCTTGGAGATGCGCTATGCTGACACTTAGCACTCTCTACTTGCCCATTCATACTTAGCCAATTTTTTGAGGCCCGCCCTGTCCACCTTTGACTCTGTTTGACCATTTGACCCTGCCTCTGTTTTGCTCTGTTACACGTGGAGATGTGACGCTTGTTTGAGCCTCTCTATTTAGGTCAATATTTGGAGAAGCACCATGAGGACACGTGGTCTCTTTCGCTACCTCCTCCATACTTAGTCAATTTTGGACCCTCTCTTGAACTGTTTTGATCTCAAGTACTTTGAATCTTCATCATTCTTCCTTCTTCTTGCTTCTAGTGCCTTTGTGGCATCTTCCCTTCTTTTCTAACTCTACTATTTTATAGTTTTGTCTTCCTGTAACTTGGAGAATGGATTTAAGATATAGAAACGGCTTGACAGAGTCATTTTATTTTGTATAGGATACTTTGATATCTCTTTTCATCTATCACTTCATTTTTGAATCTTTTTGTGACCAATTTGTAGGATTTGAATGAGTTTTCACGGGTTCCTTCTATGCGAGGTCATGGTTCCATCCAATATTTATCTTGGGAGAGAAATATGGATAAAAATTCCCTAACACACCTTATACATGTCTCACATATTTACATGCCTCCATGAGCTCACATGACTCTAAAATCATCCTCATTCCTCCAAACCCCTAGTCCTTGTTTGGATGATAACCTGTAACTAAGTTTTCAACCTATATCTACACTATGAAACTCATGTGAGTTACTAAACATTATCTAATCATGTTCTCCATGGTTCTACCATGATTCTCAAGTCACCATATAACTCCACTCACCATGCACCATCACCTAGACTAGCTAGGTCAATTGACTACATTTGCTTGACCAAACCAATATCATTGAATAAAATCATGTCATCATGAAACCACCTGATACTCCATGTAATCACCTACCTAGCATGCTCTGACACATCTCCATCATAATGAGCTTTAACATTAATGACAAAACCTAGAAATCAACATGCCAATAATATCCCCATTTTTTATTGATGGAAAACCACCTAATCTTCTCCCAATTTTTACATTGATGAAAAATTACATACCTGAGCATCATATTCTTCATATTTCTCAACTTCACATGATCATCTCTTGGTTGGAAAAATCAACCAAAGTCTTCATTTTAGAAAAGAAAACATGTCCTTCTTCACTATAATATGTTTTACCTATTTTAAATCATTTTATGATTATACTCCCCCTGGGAAAAAGCATTCACCCCCTATACATGATAACAATCATGATTTAGATCCAAAAAAAATCACAATTACCTCTTTATTTTCCTATCTTAAATTATCTTTCTTGAACTAGGCTTAACTCTTTCATATATTTACTTAACACAACTCATGGGATTGAGTTCCCTAAGGCATAACTTCAATGCATTTTGAACAAACTTTACCTTGCTCTAAGATCCCAATCACATCATGAACCAACTTATTATGAATCCCTTAGATATATGACATCACTTTCTAGTATAAAATACAAAAATTGGATCACATACCTTGTATATGAGTCATAGATATGAATTCATCACATTGCATTTTCCCTAAAGTTATTTCTCAGTCTTTTCAATCTTATTTGGATGAGATTATGCATGTTTGAATCAAAACTTACTTATCCCACGAGTAGAAAAGAAAACCATCCTTCATGTTTCAATATAGACAACTTATATACCTTACACACTTATTTGAGATTAACAATGAACCCCATATCTAAGTTATACTACACAAACCTGTAACATGTCATAGTTTTTCCACCATAGACCTGCAACATCTTGTAAAGAAGAAACGAAAACTCAAGAAGTAAAGAGTCAACTAAGTATATATTGCATCACTATTAACTCTACCTAATAACTTTCCTATTCATCTTTATCATGATCTTGAGAAAAAAAATCTTACCCCCTACTCTGATGGGATAAGGAAATCATGTATCACACAACCGTAGCATAATCAAAACAAATATGTAACCTTACAATTAGATATTCCAACTACTTATGACACCTTTCATGCATTATAACCCTGAAACACATTCAAATTTACCTCCTTTAGCCTTAATAGACCTTTTCATACATGTAACTAACTCATTCTATCATAGCACCATGTATTTTAACCATACATAGTATAGGTATAATTTGATCTCCACTTTGGGTAAGACTATCATACAGACTTTCTCACAAATTGTATCATCTTGTATCATATTCAACCTTTAAAATATTACAGGACCATCAATGATTCACATATCCCTATCAAATATTTCATTACAAATCAATATGACCACCTACATTCATGTAATGAGTCATTTTGTCTCAATCACTCTACCTTGTTACTTCATGAATGCATTAAGACAAAACACCACACATGTATGGCCTTACACGGTCTATTAGGACTATTATAAAGTTTTATATCCTTATTCATGCTTGATTATCTATGAAAATCATTAAGAAACCTTCTATCCAACTTTTATTTCTTCATTTTAATTTCACAAGCTACTAGCCCTGATTTAATAGAAATTCACTTCTAGATCTTGATGCATTCACTTTCATAGAGAAATATTACCTGTTCTAAGAACCTGTTTAGCCATTGCATCTTCCCTATCAACCTTATAGCATGTCTTTGAAAGAATTTAGACTATTTTTTAATTTATTCCTTTCAATTATGTTTCTTAATACACTTCATAGATAGGTCTGAGAACTATCACAGTTTCCTATGAATTTTGACTTCGTCATGTGTATTCAAGTATACCTTGTTAAAAAAATTATCTTCAAAATTTGGCCTTCAACTCCACCATTTAGTCCCTCAAAAAAAATATTTTCTTCACACCACTTACCTACATCCTTCTTGGCTTATACACATCCAATATTCATGAACTATGACCTCCTTATCTATTTCCATAGCTGAACCTTCTTTAATCATTATGATCACCTTTAATCATGTGAGGATAACTTATAGAATTTACATAAGTCATGAAAATTCCCGAGAAATTCCATTTTCCCATGCACAAATTGTGGCATCTATGATTTAGAGCACTAACACATACTACTTTACAACTTTGAGACCTTGTCTCACACCTTTCACGACTAAGGATCAAACATGCTTGGAAAATAAATGACTTTATGATTGTACAAATAAAATATTTGTTCAAGACACACCTATTGGCCATTGTATGTTTTTGTTTTCATTAGTTTCAAACACCATTTATGGAAAAGGGTGTCATACAGTCATGTGATCACTCATATGGTGTTATTTAGGTGTCAAGCATGTTTATTGAGTGGTTTGGTGAGTTTTCATGGTGTCCTGGAGCATGGTTGAGAGAACTAAGTCATAGTTTGAGTCTTCCTAAGTGTGTTGCTGAGTCTCATAAGGTCAAGAAAGGTCCTAATGATGTGTTTCAAGTGTATATGAGTCTACATGAGGTAAACATGGTCAATTAATGGGTTGTAATGGTTGATTCAAGTCAATCTAGGCTTGTTTCTAGCCTTGGAGCATGTAGAATGAGGTGGAGATGTGATATTTTTACCAAACCAGTTTTTTTCAAGCATGATAACAACATGGTGATGGTATAAAGGGTAGGTATGGTGAATTTCAAGTATGCATTCAGTTGTTTGATGCATATTTTAGGTCCTTGGGAAGAAAACAATTGAGAACAAATAGTTTAACACGGGTAAATGAGATTGGTTGGAGAGTTTCAAACATATTTGGACTATGTGGTGATTATGAATAGGTATATGATTTTTTCCTGATGCCTCATGAAAAAATTTAGGTCAGGATGTGTTTTCACCCTCAGAATTCCCCTCATTTTTTATTTCAAGCTTTTAAAAAAATTGAGTTGGTGCCTTTGAGAGATGTTTGAGCAGAGTGAGAAGTCTGGAGAGAGAGAGAGAGAAAAATCATGCTTTGAAGAAACATGTGCTCATTTGTAATCTCACCCTATTGAAATCTTGCAGTCTATATGGTTTGATGATTTTTGTCTTCCCGTCTAGATGCTTGAAATTGTTTCCTTCATTTGAATGAAATTGTCAAATCCTTTCTCTATAACTGTGGATCATATCAAGCTTGGTGTTGTTTATTGTTCTCCTTTCCATGAGGAGCAATGTGTTATTTAGGTGTAAATGGTGGAGTTTTCCCTCTCTATATTTTTCCATAGTCATGAGTGACGAGCGTATCTTCCCTGTCAATTTTTGGACCAAGCTCCCATGATTAAGTGGACATATCTGATTGGATGCGGGAAGGCGGGTTGGTAGGTCACTTTTGGAAATTTGGCTTTGTATGAAGAAAGGAAGTGTTCAATCGAGGCCTAAATAGGCTAAGTAAAAGCGGATCAGTGGATAGCGCCACATGTCTTTTCGGTGCACTTTTGGTGTGGCACACAAAAGTGGATACTCTAAAAGAGCACTAGCCCTCCACGTGTCTAGAGTACGAAAAGACAAAGCCAACCAATAAATCGGCTAAGTTTAAGGTGTCGGTGGAAGCCTCCATGCATCCCAACAGCGCACCTCCAAAGTTGAAGTTCAAAGTAAGATCCTAAGTTTATGCAAATTCGCCACATGCCTCATGAGTGCAACTTCAAAAGTGTGGCCCAAAGAGAGCCCCTAAACTAGAGCCAACCCTCCATGTGTCTAGGGTCTGATAGCAATCAAATGGGTAACAAGCTTGAATCGACTAAGTATAAAATAACTAGCGAGACTCTCCATGTGTCTCATCGGCACACCTTCAAGGGTCAAAGCCAAAGGTGTTCCCCTAAATGAGTGCCAGCTTTCCATATTTACCAGGTTCGAAAAGGAGACAGAGTCGGCCATAGAATCGGCTAAGAATAGAAGGGTTTGCAGAAGCCGATGCGTGTTAATGTGATGTAACTTCAAAGTAAAAATCTAGAGGCAGGTCCCAAATGTGCACTGAGCCTCCACATGTCCAGGGTCAGGCCTATGACCCTGCTAAACAAAAGGGACTTCACCAAAACACAAAGAAACAAGGTGAGGTAGTGAAAGGAGCCACGTGTCTCTTCGGCACTCTTTTAAGAGGCAAATACAAAGTGAGTCTCCAAATGAGTGGGAAGCCTCCATGTGTCCTAGGTCAAACATAAAGCTTTCACCAAAAATGAAGGAAAAAAATCAAATGTTGAGCCCACATAAAAATTCAAAGTGGGAAGGCGGGCCAATGGAGGACTTTGAGGTTTTTAGCCTTGTTTCCATAAAAGGTGTAAAGTAAAAAATTGAACCGCACCCCCACTCATGCCAAGGGAAAATGTCAAATATCGAGCCCGCATGAAGAGTCAAAATGGGGAAGTGGATTTTTGAAGCCTTTTGAGATTTTGAACCTTGTTTCCAAGAGGGAAAATTCAAATGTTGAGCCCGAATCAAAAGTCAAAGTGGAGAGGCGGGTCAGCAGAGAACTTTGAGGTTTTTATCCTCGTTTCTAAAAGAAGTAAAATTATAAAGTGAGTCGTGACTCTATTACCACTCAGGTAACGCCACGTGTTAGACCCAAATGCAAAATGTGAAGTTGTGGGCTTGTGGGGTTATGAGTAAATTTTGCACTTTTTCACTTTTGCATCTTTTGTGCTAAAGGCGCAATTTCAATTTTGGGCCTGCGGATCCATTTTTGCATTTTTTCCATTTTTATAGGGGTTCGATTCAAATATTCAAATGAGCATAACTTTCGCTCTAGTGCTCAGAATTTGACAAATTTTATATGGTTGGAAAGATATTGGTCTTCTCCACTCCATGGAAGCATAAAATATTGTTTTAAGAAGAGTTTGGCTATTGAAAATCTAGAGAACATCTTTTAAGCCATCAATATAGGATCCCATTACTTCAACTACCCAGATTTGATCTGATCTTTCATACTTCCTTCTCAAACATTCCAAATAGACATGGAGAACCAAATGGATATCTTGATTTGGGTGAAAACTTGGAAAACATATTTTGTGTCATTAATATGTGATCGGATTGCTTCAACTAGATCAAATTTGGTTTGATCTCTCATCATTCCTTCTTTAGCATGCCAAAGACATGCAGAACCAGATTTGATAGATTGTAGGTGGATTTTCAGGGGCATTGATAGTTGGTGGTTGGGTGCCAAATCATATTTTCTTCCTTCTCTTCCTCTCCTCTCTTTGCTTCATCTATAAATGTAAGATCTTGGCTCATTGCAAAGGGTTGGACTCTGATACTTTTGAAGTGTAATTATAGTCGAAAGTAAATCAATACAGAAGGATTTTCCCCTTTTCTCTATCTTCCTCCATTTTCCCTTCTTTCTTATCTAAAATTTTTGGATCATTTACTTTTTGTGATAAGAAACTTTATATTCTTATTGATATGATTTCTGGAACTTTGTGTCTATGGAGTGATATCTTATGTTATAAATGTGAATGATTTTGTTCTGTATCACTCTTGCTCAGCACATATAGGGTTATACTCTGATATCTATATTTTCTGAAAGTGTTGTTATATTCTACTCTTCCCTTTCTTCTATTCTTCCATTTTTTTGTATTGATAATCTTTTGGTATAAAAGCATTTCAAGATGTCAGAGGTCCAGCCTTAAGATGAAAATTGTACATTTGTATATAAACTTTGTTACTTATTTTCAATAAGGAAACCTCTCCCATAAAGAGAAGGGACTTGTTGTCCCCTAACTATGGTTTTGATCAAAGTACCATTTCAAAACCCAATAGGATGCTTAAGATTTTGAAATTTATGCAATTTTTGGTGAAATTGAGTAAGTTTTAGTGTGTTTTTAGAGAAAATTTGGACCTTTTGATGCTCATTTTGAATTGTATGATTTACATAGGGACCTAAGATATTTGGAATAGATTCTTAGGTCAGTTATGAAGATTTCAAAAAAATAATAAGGTAGTTTTATGATCAAATTTTTATGAATGATTGTTAAGAAGATAAAGTGGTTTGAAACCCTAACTAGGCGCATCTTGCAGAAGAGTGCGTATGATGAGCTTGTTTTGATTGATTTTGAAAAATTGATGATTGGATGTTGTAGAGAACTGTTCCACATTTTTAGAAAGGTATGTTACAGCATGTGGTCATATGTGGGCCCCACCTAAAAATGTATGTTTCTTAAGAAGTTTGTTTTAGGAAAAGGTTTTCCAAAGCAGTTGCAAACTAAATTTCCATTATTTCGAGTATGTAATTTTTTCATGATTTAAAAATATTTTTCGATTCATGATCATGCATAAAAATGGAAAAGTTTTCCCTATGAAGGTTGACTGGTGAAAGGGTATTTTTGAGGTAGTAAAAAATAGTCTTAAGTAAAATGGGCATAACAAGAGCTACATATGGAGTTATGAGGTGATTCAAGTTGTGTTGGAAATAATATTCAGATATATTTACATTTATATAAGGCATTCATAATTATTATTATATTTTATATGTTTTCAAAGTTAATTTGTGATCAATAATATTTCTTACTATCTAGGACAAAACTGTTTTTGTTAAAGAGTTGATTTGGTTTGAGCATGATATGGATTAGGTGATGCATTATCTAAGCTAGAGAGTTATTAGGGATTAATTTTTTATCCAATGAATCCATTTATAGTTATTTATTGTTCGTAGAAAGGTGATAACTCATTGATCTTTGAAAATAGATTTTTAGGTAGGTTGATTTTGTGAAGACAAAAGTTGTTGTGGTTTAAACTAGGGGATGTTTAATGAGATATAAATTTCTTAGATGTGATTGAAAAGTCTTTGAATTTTGATATAGTGGTCATATTCCATAGTTGAGGTGCTCTTGGGTGGTCTTGAGACCCAAATGTGAAATCAGGTTGTTGGAAACAACTCTTTTGAGAAGGTAAAGAGCTAGTGGGCCCATTAAACAAAATAATTTTATTGGTTCATGTAAATTTATACTATTTTTTATGTTTAAATGATATATTACCCATTTTTTAATGAATATGGTAGCTTGAATTAGCATTTTTTGGAATGAGGGGTTTTTTCTCATTCAAATGACAAGTTTTTTAGGATTGTTAGTGCATGAAAATTGGTTTTTGGCTAGGTCAGCCTACTTGGGTAACTTGTGACTATTGTGATAAAGTTATAGGATGTTTTTAATGATGAATTTTTCTAAACAAATGTGTAGTACCTACCGAATTTGGGTTGGATGAAATAAAATCATATAAAAGTGGTGTTTTATGTTTAGTTTTGAACTAGTGCTCTTAGAGGGAAGAAGTGTAACCTAGAGGAGAGTGATTTGTAGGTATGTGTGCATGATTTGAGGGATGAGGAATATAATTACAGGTTGAGGAATCATGTAATAAATGAGAGAAATATTTTAGATCCATGGGAATTTGATAAAGAAAAATATAAAGTGAGTTTGATGCCCTAGGGTATGAGCTAGGATTTGTGAGCTGAATATGTGATCTCTATCAGTTATGGCAGCATAAAAATCAGAGATCAAACATATTCAAGTGGATAAATTGGTGATTGGTCATCCTAGGTTGTTATAACCTCCTTGTGGAGTGGGTGCTTCACTAAATTAGGGGTCGGTTCTCCTTATAGGGTTGGTGCTCTACTAGATTAGTGGTTAGTGATCCTTATGGGGTTGGTGCCTCACTAAATCAAGGATTTGTGCTCCTTGCAAAGTTTTTACTTCGCTATAATTCTTTAATTTATGTAATATAAGAATATTTTTCATTTGGTTTTATTTCCCATAAAGATTTCCTAGTTACATATGGTATTCTTGTGTTGAGTACTTTGTTTCTTAATCTTGTGATTGATGTTGCATATATTAATAAGCACACATGGTCATGAATGTTATATGGAAAATATAATTGATCAATGTATGGTTTTGTAAATGAAAAAAATCATTGTAGGATTGATTCACCCCCTTCTTAGTCCCTTGTGCTTCCAAAAATTGGTATCAGAGTTGGTCCTTGTGAATAAAGTCTAATCACTTGAAGGAGATCCTAGAAACAAAAATGGGTAAGTAAGGTGATCTTTAGAGAAGGAAGTGTAATATTTTTGAGTATTTGGTTTTTGTATTGCAAGAGGTCATGAGTGAAATGGATAAATATCATGATCATGTCATTAAGGGTTTGAAATATTAAGTGGAAAGTTTATCTAATTCCCTAAAGGGGAAAGAGGATGCTTGTTCCAGGTATGAAAAGAGGTTGAAAGCTTTATAATCTGATTTATAGGATGCTTATGACATGTGTAAAATGTATGGAAAGTTGGAGAAGAGCTCTAAATCTCTTGATGAGGTCTTAGAAATTCAAAAATCCACAAATGACAAAACAGGCCTAGGGTTTGAAGGAAAATGTAATGATGAAGCTGGTCCAAGTATTAAATCACTTGAGAAGGTGACTAAGAAGGTTGATCCAAGAAGGTATAACTCTATTAGACAATATAATTCTATGACGTATGGTTCATCATTTAAAGTATATTGTTTTGTTTGTCATGATTTTGGTCATAGAGATAGAGATTGCAAAAAAATGACTTTTGAGAATGGTTAGGTGTCTTAAAGGGTGAATGGTCACTCATGTTGTGAGTATGGTCATGGGTAAAAGTATTGTGGATGGAATTTTAGGGTGTTTAAGCCTAGAATAAAGATAATTGTTGTTTTCATCAATTTTCAACAATAAGATCACATTACAAGCCTATGTCCAAGCAATAGAAGGTTCATTCACAGGTTTTATTTTAAATAACAAGTCAAAATACCTAATCATAATGGTAACACTAAGAAGGATGTTACAAAATAAGAGGAACGTGGTATGAAATCTGATCATAAAAAGCTAGTAAATGAGGAATCTAATGCAATCAAGGTTGAAAACGAGGTCAAGAAGCCCAAAAAAAGGCAAGGGATTATGTTTTCCTTAGTTGAAGGGCTTAGAGGTGAAGAAGATCATATGTGTTTATTTGTTGTTCACTCTCCAGTTCATGAGAATTTGAAGTCACTTGAAGTATTAGATACTTCAAAGGTGATAAGGTATGCAAAGTTATCTCATTCATGTGGTTCTTATATTTCTTATTCTTATAGGTTTCTAAGTGTATATTGTTGTCATCCAAAGTCTATTACTATAGGTTTGAATATATTATCATATTGTGGTTTGCATAAGTAGTCTTATTCAATGGTATGTATGGTCCAAAATAAGTTTTCAAGCATATAATGTGGACTCTCATTTGATTTATCAGTTATCATAGTCTATATTTTGTTGTAAGAATCTATATGAGGCATTTTCAAGTCCTTAGGTGTCTCTATCACTAACTCTAAATTCTCAAGTGCAAGTCTATGAGGTCTATGTCTGAGAAAGGGTATATTTTGTGTCTAGAATGACTAATATGAGTCTGTGAATGTAAAAAAATTATGTTGTTCATGTCATGTTAATTCAAGATGTCTGAGTATAGTAAATAGATTCAATCCTCATTTAAAACTATGTCTTGATCTCCCATGGTATGAAGACTTTACGTTCTATGTTTTCATGGTTCAAAACTGTCATCAGAATTATAAGAACATCAGTGGTGTATATCTTTGTAGTCTTGTTATTCTTTCAAGAGGTATGGTAATTCAAAGTACATTAGGTATCATGAGTTTGTAATGCAATGTTGAAGTCATCTCTATGGGTTTGAGTCATAGAGGAATCTCATATATCAAGTCATCAAGGCTCCAAGTTTTTCAAAAGGTGGTTTGAAAATAATTTGTAGTGGTTTCATGTATGAAAAGTGATGACCTATAGGTTGAAAGAGGCCTTAAGGCCAAGTGACAAGGTGTGATTGATTCTTATGCATCAAAGAGTGACATATTCAAGCATAAAATTGTGAACTTAAGTCATGTGAATAATGTACAGTGCTCAAGGAGGTATGAGGTTTCCTAGGAAGTGTGTTGAACTTTATTCTATGCCATGATAAGGGTTTTTTGGTTCAAAACCTAGAATTTGATCATATGACCATGTGTAGACAAGTGAAGATTTGAGTGTTACTCAATAAAGTATCAAGGACTTCAAGTCCAAGTTTTATAGACCTAAGCAGTTATGATGGACAAGATAGTTTTCTCAAAGGTGAATTAATGTTATAATTATATACATGGTTGGTTTATGACCATAAAACTTGCGCAATAAGTGATTTTGGACTGTTAAAGGAGCATAAGGGTTCTTGTTGAATCTTCCAAGGGTTGTCTATGTCCTCTAAGTTTGGGGAACATTATGAAGGGTCAATATATTATCTAAGTCTGAGCTCTATGTTTTTCACAAGGTATTTTTTCATTGTCACAAGTTGATGTGCTCAGAGATCATGAAATAATAATAAGCTTCACATGGAGTTGTGAAAAGGGAATCTTATAAAATCAAACCAAGGTTATTATGTAGAGGTATAAGCTGGTATTGGATGAGAAATGTGTTCTCAATTTTGAATAAAGATCTAAAGAGTTAAAAAAGGTAGTTGACAGTCAAGAAGTGTTCACTGTGCTAAGGAAGTTATGAAGAGCAAGACCTTTGCAAGGTAATGGGAAGACATGAAGGCAAAAATGTAAGAAATATAGAATCATCCTGATGCAATCATCATTTTTTATGATTGATTCAATGTCATGATGCTATTAGATCCATTATGCATTTGAGATGAGGTTTGAAGCTATAGTGAGGACAAAGGAGAATATTGACTCTTCCCAAAATTGTAAGGATTAGTTGAAAGTCAACAAAGTGTATCAAGGATAAACTCAATATCTCACATATTCTATATTGAAAGTTAAAATTAACGTACATGTGAGGTATAATTTATGCATGGTAAGAATCAATGTATGCTCTCCAAAAGAAAAGGAAAAATTTGTAATAATGACTTTTATGGTTGAGACGAGTATTGAGAAGCATGTCATACCAGGGTTATAAAAGTCTCAAAAGTAATGGCTACTGGTCTTGGTATTTTTGTTGTTGCTTGGATCATAATCAATACTCATGATGTCTTCAGAGTACTTAAACTCATGGAGCATGTGTAAATTATCTGAGAAATTGTCAAATACTGCAAAAATACTCTCAAAATCGGGGGAGTATGTAATGAAAGTTTTCAAGTGGATTAGGTGTTTAAGATGGATGCAAGATACCTTTAAACCAAGATGCAATCTTGAATGCTAATAAAAGGACTCAAAAAAGGGTCTCAAGGGCTTGAATGATGTCTGATAATGTATTGTACTAGGATATTTGTGTCACATGTATGCATATCTCTCCGAGGATGAAGGTAAACCATGAAATACATCAAGTCTAGATTGAACAATGAATTGTGATAATTTGAAAAACATCTTATTGGATCAAGAAGGATGCTACAATTCAAAATGGTAAGCAAAGGTAGAATGATTCTAAACTTGTCTTATAGTTCCAAAGTGTGAAGGTATAAGTATGGAAATGTGTTGACAAGGTTTGTGTCTGAGTTCTCAAGATCCCCCAATTATGCAAAAGCTATGATAAGGACAAATATTTTCTTGAGCCTTCAAGAATAATATCCGATGCTTTAATAATGTAGATATATACTCTTGTATGTTGATTTTCTACCCTAAACTATGCACTGTCCAGTTATGGTTCTAATCTAAGTTTTTTCATGAGGAGTTCATGTTAGGCCTTGTAGTCAAGTAATTGTCTTAAAGTATTAAAGTTTGTATTTTTCATCTAATGGAGAATATGATGCATGATTTTTGAAGATATACAATGTGAAATATGGTATAATAGAGAAACCTACAGGAATGAAAAACATATGAAAATGCATATAGGTTGTAAGATGATTCTGTGACAGTGAGGTTGGATGATCATAATGAATTTTTGTGCATTGGTTTTAGAAGGATTTTATAAACATGAAGAGACAATTTTAGTACTGACAAGTCCCATGAAGGATATATGTTTTCATCATTAACACATACGGTGAAGGTAGAGTGGGATATTCTTATTGCTACAACAACCTATAGTATTGTTATAGGTCAGATACGTTA
This sequence comes from Taxus chinensis, assembly GCA_019776745.2. Lineage (NCBI taxonomy): Eukaryota > Viridiplantae > Streptophyta > Pinopsida > Cupressales > Taxaceae > Taxus > Taxus chinensis. Next base: position 478,615,396 of record CM034151.1, read on the forward strand.
TTCAAAGCTGAGGGAAGTCTAATTTTCTTATTAGAAAGGTAAAGGTTTGTGAAACCCTTGTGAGTCAGGGGGAGAAATTGAAAGTATGTTAAGCTTGTGTATCAAAGAAAAATGTAAAGTTTCTTGAATCCTTAAGCTTAGTTTCAGAATCTCTAGGTATAATTATGAGTGATTGAAGCATAAAAGGTGTCAATGAGGCATTTGAATTGGCAAAGTTCAATCAAAAATAAATTGTTATCATGAAATATGGTTAAGTTGTATGATTTCAGGTCTCAAATATGTGAAAGGTATGGGAAAAAATCATATTAAAAAAACATCATTTGTTCTGTGAAATAATGAAAATGTAGCTATAGGGAAAGATGGTAAAATCTATGACTGTGGAAGTGTATCAAGATTAGGAGGAATATGTAGATCTAGTTCTTGTGGGTCTGGTGGTTCTATAGGTTGAGGAAACACATGAGGTTATAGATCATTTGGGCAAGGTTCGCACCAACCCCAAAATATTTACATGGATATGTCTCTTCTTCTTCCAGAGTATAGGGTCATACAAGACACTGTTGAACATGTGAATATGTGTGAAATACTATGGTGCACAAATGGAATCATGAATTTTAAGCGTAGGGAATGCCAATTTACTACTACGTTATAAGGGCATACACACAACTGGTACAGAAATTTTGACCTTGATCAAACTTGCATAGATTATATTGCTTTAAAAGATGCATTCCTTAAAGAATTTCACATCCATGAGTTTGAGCATAAGAGTATAAATTCACTCAAGGATATTAGGAAAGGAACTACTCAAAGTGCAGAGAGTATGATGCCCATTTTAAAACACTGTTATTTAAGATTTCTTATGACATGCACACAAGCCAACATACACAATGGTTTGTTAGGGGCTTGATTACCCCTTTTAGGAGGGAATTATCACATAAGACATACATTAATCTACATGAAGCACTTGAAGTAGCCTTATGCACTGAGGTGGTTAGAAGCATAGACACTGGGGTGATCCATATTTAAGAAGCACAGATCGCAGCTATGGAAAATAAGTTAGAGAAACTATCAGCAAATTTAGCACATGAGACACGCATAAGGATTTGGTGCATAGATTGTGAAGTAGAAGGTCACACAAAGGATAGTTGTCCTCGTAGATCGATGCACTCATTGTTGTTGGATTGTGAGATATTTCATTTAAACCATGATGATAGCTGCTTCCCCTTACTACAATGTGTGATAAGGAAGAACGTTTCAAGCTACTGTAAAATTTGCAGGTCCACGACTCATGAAATAGAAGACTTTCGGATGATTGGTCAGATCCATGATGCTATAGATATTGGTGTATGATAGACAGGAGTCTCAAATAACACTAAGGGAAAGAATGAGCATTAGGACTAAGATCAAAACCAGGTGCACTATGATCGGAATGAAGGGTGTTTTGAAGGAAATCATGGCAGAGGTTGAGGATACCAAGGAGGATTTTGAGGATGAGGTCATGGTGGTGGAAGAAGTGAGTTCCCTTGTGGAACATGTTACACTTGTGGATCTCCTAAACACTACTGGCATGAATTTCCCTGAAATATTACATGTTCTTTCTGTGGAAAGATTCATATCTATGAGGAGTTCCCAGACTTGTTTGTGTATCTTAACAAGCATCATAAACAAGAAAACAAAGGAACATAGATGGTTAGGATACAACACACTATGGAAAATCAGTGGATGCCTAAGTTGTAAGTAGATTTTGAGGTATTGCAAGTAAATATCATGACCCCCACTGAGGCGGCACATTCCAGAGAATAATTACAGTAGAATCCTACCATTACTAAAGAGGAGGTTCTTCATGCACGGTACCCTGAACCTGCCCATCAAAATGAGGTTTATCAGGAAACCATGGAGGTACTCAGGAATCTTCAAGGTGAAATATAGTATTTGAAGGAGCAATCATAGAAGTTGGACCAAAAGAAAGCATTAGAGATAGTCTAGATTGATGTAGATGACTTGAGAGAAGTGTGCAAATTGTTGTGCTAGGAGAATATCATTCCACTATTAGGAAAATGATTAAAAGGAAAAAATCCGCACGTAAGTTTTGATACTGAACAACATATATTGCATACAAATATTCCCTCTCATAGCCTAGATTATGACAAGGAATTCATTCTAAATGTTTTTGTGGGTAGGTTGTTATTGAGTAATATATTGATTGATACATGCACGGAAGTCAATGTTCTTACTTTGGATACATGGGTAAAAATGGGAAGACCCACATTGCATCCATCCTCTAATGTATTGTTCATGAATAATTGAACTAAGGTCACTCCCATCGGAGTTTTGAAATATGCATCCATTACCATATAAGGAGCTAAGTTCACTAGAGATTTTGAGGTTTTAGCACTAGCAGATTCAGATGGCTTCCTAGATATATTGGGATGTCCTTGTTGTTATGCAAATAATGTGGATATTTGGTTCAAAAAGGGTTATATCAGTTTTGAAAACGAGGAAAGATTTATTATCCCTTTAATAGATGGAAAATTTGTGCCCTATGTTGAACCCTTGAGTGAAGAAGACCTAAATAGGATTTATGTACGCATCATCCGAGATCTAGAAGTGCTTGATCCATGTAAAGAAGGAATAATTCAGTGGGAGGATACACAGTCTATTAGTGATACTACAAGTTTTGCTTGTGATAATTGGGCTCGTAGCATGTATGAGTTAATAGGGAGTGAAGTCAAGAGAATATTTCCTAAGGGAAGAAAACTACGTTATGTCAGAAGGATAAGTAATAAATTGGTACCTTGTTACACCAGAGAAGGAGATCCTATGGTCTTCCTACATGCCATGGAGGAATAATGGATAGACCCATTGGAAAGAAGAAATATGTTAGAATATACACTACGTGGGATAGAAACACACTAGTGGGTGGCCCACAAGGATAATCTTGTAGGATGGAATGAAATTAGGATTGCTCTTGCTACTAGGTTCTTTAGAAGCAATGAACCTACTTAAATTTTCACTTATCATGGTAATCAACTTGTTCAGCACCACATTCAAAAGTGTGAAAGACTCTAGAAAGAGGGGAAGGAAGCTTTACCACCTTTGTTATGGGTGCAAAAGTTTTATTCCAATTTACAAGGGTGTACACATGGTTGATATGTTTATGTAAAACTCCATAGAGAGACTAGAAATTGGTAGGATTTAATTATAGGAATGGCCTAGATGTTTGAATTTTTCTCTACTAAACCTCTGGTGAAAGAAGCATTAAGAGTCATAAAGCACTTAAATATGAGAGATAATGTTAAGGAAGAAGAAATCCTTTAGGATTTATTGAATGAAGGAAACTCAAGAGTGCATCTTGTTGAAGAGAAAGAGGCTGATGACACACTACTTCAACGTGTCTGCATTGAGAAAGAAAATGGAAAAATGGTGTACTTAGTGGATGATGAAGAAGAAGAACATCTAGATGTAAACCATTCAACAGGTAGGCATGGGGTGTTGGAATATACAAATAAGACCACGCGCTCCTATCATGAACCTATGAAGACAAAGAAGGTGAATATTGGATCAAATGATGAGCCTAAGGAAGCCATAATTAGAGACTATTGGTCATACTCTGAAGTGGAAAAAATCATAGAGTTACTAAGGGATTATCATGACTTAGTCTCGAGGGGGTACCATGAACTTAAATTCATGCATGAATCATTAGGATAGATGAAGATAAAGATTAAATAGAGTGTGCACCTAGTTAGATAGAGATCCTATAGGTTGAACCCTAACTTATGTGAAAAGGTCAAAGAAGAGATTGACAAAATGTTAAATTTTGGGATTATCAAGCCCCTTGATGATTCAGAATGGGTTAGTCCAATGGTGATCAGTATCAAGAAGGATAGACAGGTTATGATCTGCATGGACTACAGGGAGCTGAATGTTGCAAGTGTGAGTGATCCCTTTCCTACGCCATTCACTGAGGAAATACTAGACGGCATTATAAGGCGTAAAATCTATTTGTGTACGGATGGATTCTTTAAGTATCATCAGGTTCAGATTTCTTAGGATGATCAGGAAAATAATAATTTTACTACTAAATGGGGTAGCTTCGCATATTTTGTAATGTCTTTTGGTCTGAAAAATGCGCATGCGGTATTTTCACGCATAGTTGTTCAAGAATTTAAAGAGTTATTAACAACTTCTTACAGGTTTATTTTGATGATTGGATGGTGTATGGATTGGTTAAGGATCATTGTGACAATCTACATTTAATGTTTGAAAAATGTAGATAGTTAAGTATTTATTTGAACATCAAGAAGTGCATATTTGTTACACCATTCGATATACTATTTGGACATATAATCTACAAGGAAGTTTTGTTGGTTGATCTAGCTGATGTTGTAATTATTATAGGCCTAAGAGAGCCCACTAATCAGAGTGATGTGTGTGGATTTTTGGGTCATACAAGATATTACAAAAAAATTATCAAAGGATATGTCAAAAAATTTACACCGTTGGAGGAGTAACTAAAAGAGAAAGGTATGTTCTACTGGGGAGAGCTACAATAACACACATTCGAGACATTGAATGAGAAACTTACTACCACACCTATTCTATGTTTTCCTTTGTTGGACCAACCATTTCATGTACATTTGGACACCTCTGGCACATCCATTGGCATGGTGTTGGCTCAACCTGGAGAAGGTATTATAGATCATCCTATTTGTTTTGCTAGTAGAAAGCTGAATCCTGTAGAACAAAATTACACTACAGAGCACGAATCCTTATCAATGATCTACATGCTACATAAATTCTGATAGTACCTACTAGCTTTATCATTCATCTTTTATATAGATCACATAGCATTGAAGTATTTGGTAAACAAGTCCATTCTACAAGGGCACATATGTAGGTGGGTACTCTTATTTCAAGAATTTAATTTCACAGTTGTGGTAAAACTAGGGAAAAGTAATTATGGACCAGACCATTTATCCAGAATACATTCAAGAGAAGAAGCACAGGCAATTAAAGATACCATTCCAGATGCACAACTATACAAGTTACAACAAGCGCCACCAGAACTAGAGGACATTGTTTTATTTCTATGAACAAGTATGGCACAAGAAGGAATGAAATCCTTGGAGAAGAAACAACTTTCTATACGTGTAGCCCCCTACATGTTGATCAATGGTGACTTGTACAAGTTAGGTCGGGATGAGGTATTACACCATTGTGTACTGGAAAATGAGCGCACATATATTATGGAAGAAGCTCATAGTGGTATTGTAGGTGGCCACTATACATGTGATGCCATTTTGCACAAGATTATACTCATTGGATTATGGTGGGAGACATTTTATAAATATTTCTAGGAATTTTGTAAGGCTTTTGATCATTTTCAACATCTTGGGAAACCATGCCAACGAGATGAAATTCCTCTACTAGTGCAGAACCATTTGAGAAATGGGCTATAGATTTTGTGGGTCCTATTTCACCAACTACATGCAGAAATGGATCGTGCTACATCATAAATTGCATAGATTATTTGACAAGGTGGGTAGAAGTAACACCTACAAAGGATTTTACAACAACTACAACAAGCAAGTTTCTATGGGAAAATATTATTACGAGGTATGTATGTCCTTTAAGTTTGACCAGTGATAGGGGCACACATTTTCTTAATGAGACAATCAGAATCTTATTGGATGAATTCATGATTGCACACCGCAAGACTACACCCTATCATCCTAAGGAAAATGGAACTGCTGAGGCTTTCAACAAAATTTTGAGCTAGACATTGAAAACAATATGTGATGTTGGAAGGAAGGATTGGGATGATAAAGTATTTCTAGTACTTTGGGCATATCGAACAACATATAAAAAGTTGAACAAATCCACACCATTTCAGTTAGTGTTTGGTGCAAAAGTAGTTCTTCCTATGGAATTTTTGTTACCTTCTTTACGTATTGTGTGCACGGGAGGTCTAGCTGATGAGAAAGAATTGGAAGAATGGATTAGAAAGTTACTTAAGATGGATGAGTGATGAGCCATAACACATTGGATTCAAAAACAAGAGAAGGCCAAGCAGAAATCATGGCATGACAGGCACATCAGGGATAAAAATCTTGAGATAGGACAGATGGTGCTCTTTTATCCTTCTAAGCTTTTGCACCATCCAGGAAAACTCAAGGTACATTTTTTGGGGCCGTATGTCGTCACTCACATACTTGAATCATGTGCTTGTCAATTAGAGGCACTTTATGGAATATGGTTACCCAATTACTTTAACGGGAGTAGGCTGAAGCTCTACTATAAATAAGTCTTCTTGGTGTTTGTAATAAGGATTTTCCATTTAGATTAGTTTTTCAATTCAACATTTCCTTAATGTGTTTATTTCTTTGTCAATTTGGTTGGTGTGTTTGTGTAATAAGTGCATTTAAGCACCATAAGATAATTATTATTTGAAGAATTTTTATGCACAGAGGACTACCCATACCCTTAGTGTGGGGTAGGTTGTTGATATCCAGGTACAAGAGTGATGGAAATAAGTACACATGAAAGGAACTATCTACGGGTGCTATTCAAGGTTAGAAAATTGAAAAATGAAAAAAAAAAAGATTGCTTCTAGACACAAGAACCATAGATAGAGAGGAATGAAGAAACAAGTATAACGTGAGGTAAGTAGAGGCTGTGAAGACTACCAGTGGAAGGTGAAGTAATGGGGCACTTAGGCACATGGAAGTGTGTTGAGGAGAAGTTTGCAACAAAAAGGTAGGAGGGCATGCTAGAAGGTCATAGCTTGGGTGTGAAGATGTACCTCGTGGAAAGAACAAAAATTGTCCATTAATGAGAGGATTTTTGGTAGGTGGGGGAGAAATGAATGCAATAAATTTTTGAAATTCTATATAAGGACAGGATGTGAGTTCAATTTTACCATTGCAATTGAGATAATTTGAAAAGGGCTAAGTGTGAATGATCTTGGAAATCATGTTGAGGTGCGAAGAGTGTGAAATTAAACGTGGAGAGAAGGGTTATGTTTAAGAGAAGCTTGTGTTCCCATAGGTGAAGGGTTTGAGCGAAGCAGAAGTGTTACAAAAAAGCTAGGGCACGTGATTTCGACTAGGTCATAGAGATTTAACTGATGGTTTTGATTTTCTCAGCTACAGAGGGAAGAAAAGAGATATTTTTTATATGGAACTGAAGAAAGCACCCGTAACAGGAGAAAAAGGGAAGAAGAAGGTTGAAGTGGAAGAAGGAATTTCTCCCGAGAATAATTTCTTAGAAATGCAGTGTCTAGAGGGCATGATCATGGGACAAGAATGGTACTCCCATTTCCATCAATGAAAAGTCAACGATTATAACCATCTAACATCAGATAATAAGAAGGAGATCGATGCATTTTTGAGCACAAAAATGAACAAGAACACATCAGAGGATATGCCAGTATACGATGACATTGGTGAGAAGTTACTGAAGCAAAATGGAGTCTATTAGTTGTACAAGCTGCCATACTTTGGGAAGTATGAACCATTGTATCGGTGGTAAATGAGCAGATTCCTTAGGAATTCTTCTACTTAGCAGGATGGAGGGTTAGAATCAAAGTTGCGTTAATTTCAACTGTGATAGGACTAAGGTCCTCAGGAGTGGACCTGGATAGCAACTTAACTGATAAGGCCACAATCCTAAAGAAAAGAAAGGAGCTGAGGTATACTAAAGTTCCGTGAGGCATGGACATTGAAAAATTAAAGAAGTACCTAGTAGTGCAGGAAGTTGCACATCTTGTAACAAAGTTGAATGACCAAGGAAGATGGTCACAGGTAAACACAATGTGGCTACACATCACAAAGAAGATGTCTCAAGGAGTTGTCTACAATATTGCAGACCACATAGTAAATAAAATCATTGAATAAGTGTAGACAGGTGACATAATAAGTTTTGTCATTGTACTATTGTCTTTAGTATTTATGGAGATTGGGGTGCTTGATGGACCAAAGGAGAAGATTTGGGAGTACCCCATGGAACACAAGTCAGTGGTGGAAAGATTTGGCAAATAATTGTGTGATGGATCAATGAGCAGACCATTTAAGTAGACGGCAGAGATGTGGTATGATAGAATCCACACAGAATTTGAATAAGAGTGGTGCATACCCAAGGAGTTGACTTTGGTGGTGGGTAAGAAAGTTCAGTTTACAGTCTATCAAAATTTTTACATCGCACAATTTGCGATGAAGGATGGAGCTTGGAGCCCATGGTGCAAACTACCATATGCCTTCACAACAAGCTATTTCTAGGCATGAGTTCACTGGTTTTTTAGATGTGTGATGTCTAACATTCAATGCAGACAAGGTAGATTGTGACTACCACACTGTGAGAAAGAAATATGTATATCCAAGGTGGAATTCCTACATTGAAAGGCTTATTTCAGATATTATAAGCATGAATCCTGTAAGCTTGGAATTTGGGGACACTATAGCAATACTTGTGTACCTATAACTCAAACCCAAGTTGGAGAACACCAAGTATGTGGAGAATGAGTTCACCCTCCCATGGCTGCCAAAAGGTAAGCATACAATGGAAATGTTCCAATGCCCAATCCCACATAAACAATTCAAGTAGACGATGAAGAAGAAGAACATGAGGATAGTGGTGGTTTGGAGCATAGAGGTAGAAGACAACCTCCAAATAAGGAATAAGTTGAGTGCGCAACTACACCACCTCAGCCACAAGAAGGAGATGATGAGGAATTGGATGTAGTCTAAGGAGAGTGCCATTTTAAAATAGTATTCAGAAGTACAAGGAACCTAGGTGCTACTCTGTAATCAGTGTGCAAATCACCTTGAATCTCCCCACAGAAGAAGACAACTGAGAAAAGAATAAGGAAATTGAAGCTGAATGAGGAAGTGGAAGAATATGAGGAAAGCATATAAAATTCCCCTACACCTCTAGAGAAAAAGGATGAACCAGAAGATGAAGATATGAAGGATGAAGAGGAAGGAGGAAAGGAAGCAGATGAGATAGCAACTGAGACTACTTAGGACACAATAGCACAAGTTCCAAATCTTTAAGCCCAAGTTCCTAAGAAGCCTAGATCAAAAAGAATAATTGGAGAATATCTTCCACCAATCATGGGCTATGCTAAGGACATAGGTAAAATTGGCCACACTCGTTTCCAGAGCTCAATGACACAAAAGGAGTTATATGGTTGGGAGTTGATGGATGAGGATATGGAAACCATACACACAAGGAAGCAAGTGTCATGGTTTATGCACATGCATATGGATGAAGAATATTTTGATGTATGTGAAGATTCATGTGTCTCAAGGAGGTTGAAGAAGACACCTCAGGCTAGGCACATAACAATAAAGCCTATTGTTATGTCAGATGAATAAGTGAGTAATGTTTTAGTGAAAGTATCGATATAATTAGCACGGAAGAATATCAATAAAGCACAAACAATTAGGGTGTTGAGTTAGGATATCAAGACTAAGGATTAGGAAATAGCATGCCTAAAATAGTAAAAATACTTGGCACAGAAGAAGAACACTATTTTTATCAGCATGACAGAGGAGATTGGGGAAAATGTCATCACCAATCCGGCACTATGATAATTCTTCACCGGGAACTCCTCGTGCTATGATTATTTACTAATGCACAACCTTTAGTTTGGTGGAGGTAATCTAGAAACAAAACAACAACATAACACAAGAATACCATCGACTATGATATGACAGAATGATGACAAATCTAAAATATCAAAATAAATTATAATATTAACATGAAACTGTTACAATCTCACCCATAAGGTACTTCAAGTGTTATTGACTTCACTTGACTTTCACCAAGACTATGGGAGAAACTTTACAATTACACCTCTTAATGGCTTCTTCAACACACCTTTAAACTGATGGCTTCCTTCACACACTTCCTACAATATTTCTCACTACTTCCTTCTATGCTAAATGAGGGGGGTAGCCTCTCTATTTATAGAACTTCCAGGCTTATCCATCTTATCTCTAAGATAGGATAATAAATCCACTCTGACGAATCATATTCCATACCTTAACTCTTATCTGTACATGTAAGCTTATCTTCTAAGATAAGATAAACCTTATCATTTTACATGGGTTCCACATTTTTAGACTTTTTACAAATAAAATACATAAAATATTTATGACCTCACTCCTTGTCCTTATTACCAATATAATATTTCTAATTCCTAATCACGTAGACCCTACTTCTCTAATTACCCAAACTTTGACATTTTAACATTACCGGACCACTTACGACAAATATTTACTTTTTACAACATTCCTATTGTACTTTGACTGTTACCGTACTCCACATTATTGGCGGCACTGTACTGACGGCGCCGTTATCTTCTATCAAATGCTACTACTAATTATACTTAACAACATCCTATTCCTAATACATACATTAATGAAATAGAAATTACGGAGGAAAATTTTAGTGTTGACATCTTCCCCCTTCCTAGCTTCTACTCTGTCCTTGGAGTAGACTATTCTGGTGCTTGGAAAATCTTCAACTTGTCGTGGTTGACCCATTTTGTAATGGGAGTGCCATCCAATTCCTCTAATCGGTACGTACCATTTTCATGCACAGCTGCTATTTTGTAGGGCCCCATCCATTTTGGAAGAAATTTTCTCTGTCTTCTTTTTTTGTATCTGGAATCATATACTAGAACCAAGTCATTCACATGAAATGGAGACCACCGGATCTTTTGATCAAAGTATTCCTTCTGCTTCATTTTCTTCTTATGGCTTGTATCCTTTGCTATTTCTCTCATTTCCTCCAGCAAATGAAGATGTACCAACCTTTCTTTTACTGAACCACTTTCATCCATCCTTTCATTTTTCATAACTCTCACAGTGGGAATATCAAACTCAATAGGAAGAACTGGATCAATGCCATAGGCCAACTGAAATGGGGAGTATCCTGTTGCTAACTTTGATGTTGCCCTATATGCCCACAATGCTGCATGAATCCTTGTATCCCATTTATGTACCTGCAAGGCTGCATCTTTTGCTATAATTTGACACAACACAAAATTTGTTCGTTCCACCTGTCCATTTGTGCTTGGCTTGTATGTTGTTTCCTTCCTGTGCTTAATAGAAAACTTATTGACTAGGGCTTCTACCACCTCATTAATGAAGTGGATTCCTTGATCTGTTACAATTTCTAATGGGCAACCAAATCTGGTGACAATGCGTTCATACATGAACCTTGCCACTTCATCCATGGAAGCTGTTTTCAATGGCCTAGCTTCAACCCACTTGGTTAAATAATCTGTGGCAACTACAATATACTTATTTTGGCGTGATGTAGTTGGAAGTGGACCTACAATGTCTATTCCCCACTTTTCAAAGGGACCAATGGGAAGAATAGGGCATAATGGAGTTGATGAAGTCTTACCGTTACTATGTGTTTGACAAATATCACATGTCTTACAATAATTATAACAATCTTTAAAAAGAGTAGGCCAGTGATAACCTGCATCCAAAATCCTTCTTGCTGTAAGTTGTCCAGAGAAGTGCCCTCCACATGTACCATTGTGGAATTCTTCTAGTAGTTCCTTCACCTGATCACGTCCAACTGCCCTCTTGTACTGTCCATCAGGTCCTATTCGAAATAATACTCCATACAGAATAGAATATGGACGACTGGCTTGAGTAATCTTTCTCTTAGTCTTTGCATTGGCACCATCAGGAAACTTGAATTCATTCAGATAATTCCAAATATCTATGTATTCACTAGGGATTGTGTCAAGGGATAACAATGCTACATCAGGGAAATCATCATCATCACAAGATGATCCTAAACCATCATAGGCTCGAGAGAGTGCATCTGCATTGACATGCTTCTTTCCTGGCCTATCTATAATATCAAATTCAAATTCTTGTAGCAAAATTATCCATCTTGCTATCCTCCCTGATGGGTTAGGCTTATTTACAATATATTTTAGAGCCTGATGATCTGTTACAACAAGAAATTTTTTCCCTAGCAAGTAATTTCTAAACTTCTTTATAGCAAAAATGATAGCCAGAGCCTCTTTTTAAGTTACAGTATAATTTACCTCAGCACTGCTCATTTGTCTGCTCCCAAAGTAAATTGGATGTTCATTCCCATTTTCATCCTTTTGGCTCAAAGTACTTCCTAGTGCTGCATCTGAGGCATCAGTGTACACAATGAATGGCTTGCTCTAATCTGGATTCTTCAAAACAGGTGAAGACACCAGGGCTTCCTTCAGTTGTCCAAAAGCTTCATGTGCCTTATTTCCTGGTTCATAAGTAACATCCTTCTTCAAGAACTGGGTTAGTGGCTGTGTAATCTTTGAGAAATTCTTGATGAACCTTCTATAGTAACCCACATGGCCTAAAAATGATCTCAACTTACTTCTATTAAGAGGAAATGGTAAATCTTTGATTTTTGAAACTTTATCAGGATCAATACCAATACCATATCTGGATACAACATTCCCTAACAAAATGCCTTTAGAACATCCAAAGACACACTTTGTAGGGTTTAGTGAGGCTTGTGCTTCATCTAACCTTTAAAATATTGTCTCCATTTGGTGCAAGTGGTCCAACTTGCTCCCATGGATGCAAAAATCATCCAGAAATACTCTGATGAAGGTCCCAATGTAAGGTTCGAACACCCTATTCATCAAATGCTGGAATGTTGCTGGAGCATTACACAACCCAAAAGACATAACTCTATAAGAAAATGTTCCCCAAGGAGTGGTGAACATGGTCTTTAGTTGATCTTTCTCTACTATACGAACTTAGTTGTAGCCGCTATATCCATCAGCAAAACTATAGCACTCTTGGCCAGCTACTTCGTCCAAGATCTGATCTAAAAATGGAAGAGGGTAATGATCCTTCTTTGTTACCTTATTGAGCTTCCTGTAATCAACACAAATGCGTAGCTTCCCATTCTTTTTTATTGATATCACAATGGGAGAAACCCATTCTGAATTCTCCATAGCAAATATGAATCCTGCATCAAGCAACTTATCTATTTCTTCTTTTACAGTCTTGGAAAAATTAGGATTCATTCTATATGGCATTTGCTTTATGGGCTTAGCACCATCTACCAGCTCAATACAATGTTCTACCCAACTTACTTGATGGAGTTCCTTGTAATCAAAAGTGAATAGGTGTATGTACCTTCGAAAGAGCTGGAGGTAGGATTCCTTCTCTCTCTCTATCACAGCATCACCAATCTTTATTTGTTGGAGACCATCATCAACTTATTCTTCAAATAATTTTATGGGGTCATGAGTTGGTGTGACTGGAAGGATATCCATGACTGAAACATCCACCTCACTTTCTTCATCTTCAGTGTCCACTTCACTGGTACTAGAGTAATCAGAGGATGTCCAATCATTAGTTTCATCACTTGAATCCACAGGTTCTGCCTTATGATGTCGAGGGATCACATTTATCTTCACCCTCTCTCTACCACGTCCAAGTGTCATGAAACCTTCATTCCAGTAGTTTCTTGCATGAACTCTCCTTAGCCATGGTCTTCCCAACAGCATTGGGTACGCAACAGTACCATTTTTCATCACCTGAAATTCTACCACACATACAACACGCATAACAGATATTGCCACATTTGAAACTACACCTTCTGGTTTAGTTTTTCCTTTATTTAATGACCTTAACATAAGTGTTGAAGGGTGATCAATTTTTAAACCCAACATATTCATTACAGACTCATTCATTACATTAACTGCAGCACCTCCATCAACTAAGACATCATGAATTGAAATACCATTACATAATACCTCAGCTTGTGGAGCATAGGGATCTGCCTCTGCCTCCAAAACAGGGACCTCAACCTCCTTCCTTCTTCGAGCATTGAGTCCACCTCGCAACTCCCGCCTCTTCTCAGAAGACATAGCCAAGAGTTGACCATATGTAATATTTGCAGGCCTTTTGGACAGATCTTCCAAGATGGAGTATGGTCCTTGCCCCTGTGAAATCAGAAAATCCTGCACACCCAACTTTCTTCTCCTATGTTTCTTACTAGTTTCTTCTTTCATCTTCTTAGGATCATTTCCATCTTGATTATCTTTTTCTTTCTTTCTTTTTGTTACAAACACATCTACTTCATTATTTCTGCTCTTATCTACTACATCAAAAGAATTCACAGGTGTTTTTTCTTTATCATTATCTCCTTTACCAGATGTAGAAGCTCTATCTGGACAATTGTACTTATAATGACCCTTTTTATAACAACCATAACAAACAACTTCAGAAATATTTCTTTTTGGACCTCTATCTCCTCCCTGAGAACTAAATTCCTTTCCTTGAAGAAGATTAATAGTTAACTGACCTATATTTTTGAGAAGATCTTCATACTCAGTAGATGTACTAGGAGAAATATTTGTGCTCACTGGGAGTGGTTGTGGATTCTGGACCAAAGGTGCTGGTGTAGGCTCTACTTTAGCAACAATTTCTTTGGGCTCCTCTTCCATGCTTTCTTCTTTCCTTCTTGCAATCTCCTTTGCTTGTTCAATGGTAGCTGGGCGGTCATACTTCACTCGTTGTCTGATCTCTGGTTTCATCCCAAGAATGAAGTGCTTACAGAGGAGATTATCCATGTCATTCATCAACCCATCCGCTAGTCCTTCCTTCCGGATCTGGGCATCGAGCTTCCTCCTTAGCTCTAGAACACGAGCATGATAATCCCTTATCCTCTCCTTCTGTCCTTGGGATAGCTTTGTGATCTCGATCATGAGATCTGCATATTTCTGTTGTTCACCAAATTCTTCAAGAAAACTTTCAGTTAATAAATCCCATGAATTTTTCACATTATCACCTAGTGTTTCAAACCACCTAAGTGTTGAACCATCCAAAAAGGTAGGAAAAAATTCAGTCCATTGTTCCCTTCTTATAAGGCCATTACAAATACAAGATCACTTAAACTCTTGAATGAAAGAAGAAGCATCTTCATTAGATTGAGCTGAAAAAATAGGAATCTTTCCCATTTTCAAAAGTAACCACCGTGAAATACCAACCCACAAGTACAATCAACAAGACTTATGTGCACAAATAATTGGAATCACTATACTAGAAAGTGACTTTACACCTTTCTACAGTAAAATAGAAATGACCACGGTAAACTATGGTAAAACTTGACTTACTACGGTAAAAACTGACTTTACCGTGGTAAACACTATTCACGGTAAAAAGTGAAGTTACTACGGTAAATACTATTCACGGTAAAAAGTGACTTGACTGCAGTAAATACTATTCCAGCAAAAATGACTTTACCATGGTAACTACTATTCATGGCAAAAATGACTTTACCATGGTAACTACTATGCACAGTAAAAACAAGGTTACCCTCTAATTGATTTTTGACTAAGTGGGAATATCTCTCCAGAAAATCCACCAACGAGGAATGGTCCCAGCAACGGAACCAAAATGTCATCACCAATCCGGCACTATGATAATTCTTCACCGGGAACTCCTCGTGCTATGATTATTTACTAATGCATAGCCTTTAGTTTGGTGGAGGTAATCTGGAAACAAAACAACAACATAACACAAGAATACCATCGACTATGATAAGACAGAATGATGACAAATCTGAAATATCAAAATAAATTATAATATTAACATGAAACTGTTACAATCTTACCCATAAGGTACTTCAAGTGTTATTAACTTCACTTGACTTTCACCAAGACTATGGGAGAAACTTTACAATTACACCTCTTAATGGCTTCTTCAACACACCTTTAAACTGATGGCTTCCTTCGCACACTTCCTACAATATTTCTCACTACTTCCTTCTATGCTAAATGAGGGGGGTAGCCTCTCTATTTATAGAACTTCTAGGCTTATCCATCTTATCTCTAAGATAGGATAAGAAATCCACTCTGACGAATCATATTCCATACCTTAACTCTTATCTGTACATGTAAGCTTATCTTCTAAGATAAGATAAACCTTATCATTTTACATGGGTTCCACATTTTTAGACTTTTTACAAATAAAATACATAAAATATTTATGACCTCACTCCTTGTCCTTATTACCAATATAATATTTCTAATTCCTAATCACGTAGACCCTACTTCTCTAATTACCCAAACTTTGACATTTTAACATTACCGGACCACTTACGACAAATATTTACTTTTTACAACATTCTTATTGTACTTTGACTGTTACCATACTCCACATTATTGGCGGCACCGTACTGACGGCGCCGTTATCTTCTATCGGACACTACTACTAATTATACTTAACAACATCCTATTCCTAATACATACATTAATGAAATAGAAATTACAGAGGAAAATTTTAGTGTCGACAGTACCTAAGATGTTTCCTTTGGCAATACATTATGCTAGTACATTGGTGGACTTAGTTCTTGAGGATGAACCTCTACGCATGCCAGTGCCAAAGGAACTAGCACATGAAGTAAAGCGGGAAAAGTATTCAGTGATGTAAGAGATTACATCATATGAGGGGTTGCTTCAGAGCTTACAAGAGGAACTAAAGAAGGCATATTAAGCACTAAATATTTATACAGAAGCCGTTATAACGAACAAGACCATTTTAGAATATAATTAATTCTTGAAGGCCATGGAGGATGATACATTAGGTAGCATATAATGATTAGAACTTATTAAACAGAAGCGATAATCACTTATAGCAACTCAAGAACCACACGAGGAAAGGTTGGATGAGCTTGGAAAACTCATCGCGCAAAAGATGGATTTGTTAGAAGGGATAATGACTTTCATGTCTAGAATTGTGTTGGTCTTGTAGAATGAGAAAGGAGGAATTGTAAAGGATGAGTTAGACTCAATTGCAGTGGATATTCCGGAGAAGGAAGAGGCCACACTTAGTGATTGGTAGACTCTAGAGATGGAAATAAAAGAAGAATATCCAGAATTGATTATTCAAGTTGACACAGAAGATACTGGGTAAAGATCTTCATTTATTCATCAAAATTCTTTCTATTATTTATTCATATTAATTAATTCATTTTGGATATAACCATTGTTGGGATGACAATGTAACTAGTGTGGGGTAGTTTTGGTCAGTCAAAATTTAGCACTTAGCAAAGGAAATATAGAAGGTTTGTGCAAGAGAGTAGAGCACATTCACAGGCATGAGATTATCAGAGAGAATCACGCGTGAAGAACATAAATATGTTTAGGACTTAGCTATTTTCACAGTGAGGATCTATTTTTGGAGGTAGTGTGCGGAGTACAAAAACCAGTCAAAGACTTGCATGACACACATTGTCTATTTTTGGAGGTTCAACTATGAAGCGTTTTATATAGATACAGGCTAGGAATATATCTAATATTGTCAGTTAACCATAAGTAGTCTATTGTTAGCGCACTTGCCTGTATGGCTATTTTTGCAATGGATTGTGGCTAGTAATAGCATGTGACCTATTTTTGGATTAGATAAGTGGTGAAGGGAAATTCCCCACCCATATAAATATGTATTGAACTATGTAGCATAAAAATAGAGTGTGAGAACTGTGTTATAGTGAGATTATGCTACCAAATATGATACGTGCATGAGCATATACTACTGTTATTGTAAGGAAGCTTATGTGTATTAGTGAATTTAATATAATGAATATTATGGACTAAATAAAAGTATTATCATGATTATAGTTCAGTGTTGCATGCTTGATTTCATCATGGTTATCTTTTAAGTTAGTTATTCTCTAGATCTAGATCTGAACATGCACTGTAGAATGATATATTAGGAATAGATCTGAATGCTTTAAGTATTCATCATGCTAACATCATGTAAGAACAACCCTAAATAGGGGCCTGGTACCTTTGCGTGATTTGGGTGAGCGCTCAGTCTAGGCTGAGTGATGTGTCAGTGTGCATGGGCTTGTATTGGTGAATTCTAGGTTTCATCCCGAGGGAAATATTAGAAAAGTAAGAATGATTATTAGTCACATCAAGTCATTTTGAGGGTTCCCAGGAGTTATGGAAAGCAATTTCCAAACCAACCCAAATGAAGCCAAAATTAATGATGTCAGGATAAATGATGTAGGCATTTTATTCACCACATAAGAGTAAAATACACACCTGGAAATATTTACAACGCATTTCTCCACTTGGAACAACAAAGGATAAGATACTCCAAAAAAAGAATAAAAAATTATTCCTTTGGAATATCCAGTGGAAAATTTTAGATTTTGAGGAGAAAAAACTCGAGGAATGAAAATAGAAGTTGTATAGATATGAGAGGCGTGTTCTTAAATAAGGGGGGGTTTAAATTTTCTGAAATTTTAGAAAAGAAAGGCATAATTTTTTTGAGAAACTTGTTAATTTATTTAGCTTTCAAATCGAATCATGTCAAGATAGTTACAAGTGTACAACTATTTACAAGCATTGAGACTGCAAATGGAACTTTCCCTTGCTGATGAATTTGATGAGTTTTGAGTTAATTGTGTTTGATCATGAGAATTTTTATGTTTATTTTTAAGTTTAGATCTTTCAAAGTAACTATTTGTGTTCCTCTTGCAATCTTATGTTAGGAATACCTATCAATCACACAAGACCTCATTCTTGTGGTAACATGGTGGTGATTGTAATTGCATTGTGAGGAGAGATTTAATTTCATTATGCAATAAATAATTTTAAATTCACTTTTCTTCCATTTTGTTGATGAATGTTGTTTGTAAGTATATGAGTGTATCTTAGGCGTGATAGATCAGGGATCCTTGATGTTTTATTGAATGTTTTGCATGAGATTTTATGTTTAAATTCTAAGAGATTGTGTGAAACCATGTATTCTTGGGCTTCTATGGGTGCACATATTCTAGATGAAGGTTCAATGTTATTGATTTGAAGTGTTCTTATCCTCTCATCTGGAAGATTTTCCAACACTTGTTAAAAGTTCTCAAATATTTGGTATAATCAACTTTATTCTGCTTAATTCCCCAACAAAATATATCCATAACTAATAAATCCTATAAGAACCACCCCTTCTTACACTACTTATCCATGAATGCTAAGTATATTTGTTGAATTTACTCATCCTTTACTAAAAGTATGCAAGAGTAATTTGGTTTTTTTGTTGTCTTTAGTAACCTAAACCTTGTCTAGGTGACATTTTCATTTTCTAGGGTGACAACTCGTGAGAGTTAGATTATGTTGCATTGACCATGTCTTCTCAAATTTATTTCTCAATGTCCTAAAAGGAGAGTCAAATATTGTTGATCCATTCTCCTCCCTTACAAATATAGGTTACAAAATGGGTCCTCTCACCTGATTGAAGGTAAAACCTAAAGTAGTGGGGTAGGTCACACCCTTAGCACGGTGTTATCCAACTTTTCCCAAGCTCGAGTAACAAAGAGACAGTTATATCCTTCAATGACTATAAAATCATTTAAGTTCTAATATATCTTTATCTAATCATCATGCTCATATTTTTTATGCTTCTTGACTTCAAAGGGAGAACTGATTTGGGTACCAATAGGCTTCATAAATGACACTTTCAGGTTACTCCAGAAAATGTTAAATGCTCACACCCTTCCTAGACAAGAGCTAAGTTGTTGAAAGATACTTTAAAAATTGAATTACAACCATGATTCACACAAAATGACAACAAAAGACACATTTCAATTCTTCCCCAAAATCATTTCCCAACACGAACAAATAAATACCATATGTCCTAATAAATTTCCTAGGTAAAACTCATTAAACTTAGGAAAAGATAAGGTAAACATGTATTAATGCTCTCAAAGCCATTAATGACTGTACATATGCAATCATCTTAACATAAATTCCTGATAATTGGGTTACACAGGAAAAATCCTTCATCACAACATAGTCCCTCCTTTTGGTTAGTAGTGCCTCTATAAATTCCCTCCTAAATTTTCCTCAAGAGATTCCTTCCCTTTTTCCTTCTTTCTAAGACCTCCTTCCAATAACTGCCTCCTCTTTTTACAACCCTCTTTTCATCTTATATATTGCCTTATCATCTTAGGGTTTTAGATCATACTCCTTAAATATTCCACAAACTACCACTGCTTACAACTGCTCAGGGATGCCATGAAAAAATGTAAATAATTACTCACAAATGTCCACCAATTTTTCTAATTTCCACTGTGTCTTTCATACGCCATCATGATGCATCGAATTATCTTTTAAGGTAATGTCACATTTAATATTTAGAATTTCCACATGTATATGAGCATGACTTGGCCCAAAATTTTAATGTGACAAGAAATTTTTAAAACATGCAGGTTTTTAATCACTCTCTAGTGACATGTTCCACATAAATAGTTGATCCTTATTTAAACCTCACATGTACCTATAAATCAGAATGGGATATGGTATTAATAGCAAAATGATGTCCTTTTCCACATCATTTTCAGTGCAAAGAAAGGTGTTGGCTCCCAAATCCACCCCCGGGGGGAAGTGTGACTGGGATCAAAAAATGGGGAAAGAAGTGGGGAAACAGAATCGGGCCCACATGAGACATCATTTGGTAGCCAGGGGTGGGTTATTTCTTCACTCTCCCACCAATCTTTCCTGAGGGAGTGAAAAGGGAGGCACTTGAAAAAAGGGTGTGAATGATGTCCATGTTGCTTTTGACCTTTTCCTTGGTTAGGGTGAGAGGACCCGAGAAGTACTCAAGGGGATGCAGGGTAAGGCTAGATATCAGGATGAAATCTCATATTCGTAGGGTTATAATATCGAGGTTAGGTGCAACCACCAATTGCAACAATCTCTTGGAAAGAGTGGTAACTTAATCATTTCAAGTGCCAGGAGACCCGATAAGAACCACTAAAAAGGTAATGTTTTCCTGACCCGCACATCAATCCTGTGAGTTTGTACAAGTTGCTAGTGGGTCAATGATGGGGATATTGGATTGGGGTTGAGAACATGTAAGTTTTATGCATTGATCATGTGTTCTACGGGGTGTATCTGTAAAGTAAAAATAAATAGTCTCAAATCCGAACATTGTGTTCATATGTTTCCCAAAGTTTTTTCATACTTTTAGTGGTGATAAGAGGGATTTAAGACGAAGAATGGGAAAAGGGAAAAAGACTCTGAGGGTAACTGGGAGAATTCAAGAGACAAAATTCCAACTGTTGTATGTCCCAATTACTACATGAATACAAGCAAAGACATGAATGGGATTTTTGCAGTATACTGGCTTGCAATGAAGGCTCCAGGAAGACCAAACTCTAAATTCTTTACAATCCAACTTAGTTCACTTCAGGCTAAATTGTCCCATAAAAATACAGTTAAATAGTCTGTATCAAGGTACCCCCAAGATTTAAAAATCATACCCCCAAATCCTACTCAGTCCGAAGGGAGATTTTTATAGGCTTCATAAATGACACTTTCAGGTACACCTAGAAAATGTCAAATGCTCACACTCTCCCTAAACAAGAGCTAATTAGTTGCATGATACCTTCAAAATTAAATTACAACAATGATTCACACAAAATGACAACAAAAGACACATTTCACTTCTGCCCCAAAATCATTTCACAACAAAAACAAAGAAAACCCATATATCCTGATAAATTTTCCAGGTAAAACCCATTAAACTTAGGAAAAGACAAGGGAAACACATATTAATGCTCTCAAATCCCATTAATAACTCTACATATGCAATCATCTTAACATAAATTACCAATAATTGGGTTACACAGGAAACAAATTATTGTAACATAGTCCCTCCTTCTGGTTATTAGTGCCTCTAAAAATTCCCTCCAAAACTTTCCTCAAGAGCTTCTCACTCGTTTTCCTTCTTGCCAAGACCTCTGTCCAAGAAGCACCTCCTCTTTCTAAAACCCTATTTTCATCTTACATATTGCCTTATCATCTTACAATTTTAGAGCATATTCCTCATATCTCCCACAAAATACTTACAACCTCTTAGGTTTGCCATGAAAAAATGCAAATAGTTACTCACAAACAACCACCAATTTTTCCAATTGCCATTGTGTCCTTCATACATCATCATGATGCAGCCAAATATTTTCTATTTTATGTCGCATTTAATATTTAGAATTTACATATGTGTATGAGCCTAATGTGGCCCAAGATTTTAATGTGATAAGACATTTTTGAAACCCACGGGCCTTTAATCACCCTCTGGCAATAGGTTCAACATAAATAGTTGATATTTATTTAAACCTCACACATACATGTAAATCATATTGGGATATGGTATTAATATCAAAATGATGTATGTTGCCACATCAACACCAGTTTCATGCCTATTTAAATGGTCTACCATCCTTCCATTCATTTCCTGACTTTTCAAATTCTTGTGATTTCCAATTTTCACCGCCATCTATGAAAGTTTAGAGACATTTCCCTTCCTATCATCCCATTCCATATATGTGCTCTCAGAAATGGCCTCGTCTCCCCTGAGTGCAAGTCCTTTAGGAGAGGAATTGGCCCACATGGGCCAATTTTTCTAACTCTCAGGTATGAATGATGCCCTAATTTGTCAAGTTTTTAGTGTGCCAAATATTATAACTAATCCCCAAGATTTCCCTCATCAGGAAGCCTTGGTATTATCTTTCTTGAATCGTTTGGATGAGATGTGTCCTTCCTTCCCTATTTTCTAAACCTTGCACTTCCACCTAGTCCGCCTAGAGTACAGAGTCGCTAAGGAAGCACTGGTCTCACCATTTCCCATGTGTTCATGACGACAATTGGCATATGATTAAGGAAAATTATGCCCCATCCCTACTAGAAACAGAGCTCCCTCTTTTGGCCCAAACACAGGAACTAAAAAATGAAGGTCCATCCTTAGATTCTTGCACGAGCATAATAAAGGAGTGGCTTTTAGCATTAGAGTCTTCTCTAGAAGATATCCAAGTTGTGTTCGGGATACATGCATTTCAATCCAAGAAGAGACATGCCCTCCCTGATGCCCAAATTTGTGATTTGACCCTAGTTCTATAGGATTGTCTGACTAGAGGCTGACACACCAAAGCATATGAAAGAGGAGGGATCACTATGTGTGAATGGGTGGAATCTCTTGAGCAGGAGCTAGCTGACATTTTGAATAGACAGAGAATAAACATTCTTGAGTTGCATGAGAAGGGAATGTTGAGGGGCCTAGCAGGAGACATATCATTCATCTTCAACATCGTGGCCCATAAGGAATTTATTCGGCGTTGAGACCAGTTCCTGAAGGGTACCTCAAATGTGACTGAAGTAATGGAATTTTGATATACATGCCACTATGTTATATGTATCTTAATGTATCTTTTTTTCTTATTTTGTTCATATAGTTATGCAACGGAGGGTTAGGGCCCCTTAAGTAGAACCCCAGTTTTGGTACTATAAATCTTGCATTTGAGTCTGCTCTTTTTTTTCCTTTACACTATACTTAATAATTTTTTTGTATTTTTAATATCACATTTGTTCAATCTTCAATTACAGGAAAGACTACCCCCTTAATCCATTACATATCTTTCTAGTGACATGAAACCAATTAAAATATAGTGAAACACATAAATGATTTTCAACTCAACTTATAAATCAATCTTCCAAGATCGAAATTGATAAATCCATAATCATTTCAAGTGTTTGGCCAAAGTACCACTTTCAATTCTAGGGCTTGAAGCTCCATCTTACTCTAAGTATCCATGTGCACCCACCAAGGTTCAGACCATAAATACAATCTCTCAAAATCCCGAGAACCCAACTAATCCCCAACATTACACTTAGTCCATTACTAATATAAGTCCAGAAGCCCAAACTGGTCTTCCAAAAAGGACCAATCCTTAGGTCTCAGGGGAAAACCCTCCTGTCCACACAATACTTATCTTTAGCATAAAATCCTGAAATCTCAATTTTACATTAAGTTACAATGTGAGATCCTCATGAACCTTTATAATAGCAACAGGACCATTTGCAAACTTAGCAATCCAATTGTAGCAGACACAAAGGGAAGGAGAAATAATTTCCAAAAGTGAAACCTCATCGATCTATGTTCCTGAAAAAGGATTCAAGGGGCATAATAACGCTGAAAATAGGTTGGACATAAATGGGCATCAACAGGTTCCACTCATGGTTAAAACCCTCATTTCATAGGTACATATCATTCTTAAAGCTAAATCCATGGAATAAATCATGAGATTTACTTTACCTTAGGTTTAACACTTCATTAGGACTAAGTCTAGAGGTTTATGTTAGATATGAGATTTACAAAGTGAAACACAAGGGCACAACTCATCATCATGAGGTCCTACCAAAGCATGACACATGAGAGTAGGATTATTAGCTGGTAAACACTAACATCCATATTGAGGATGGTCATGGTAAGAGTGTGGATCACTCAATATGAAAGGAATGTCAAGCTTTTTTTTGACTATATAGTGTCAAGGTTCACCTACTAGTCATGCAGTAATCGAGATAAGATGAAGGATTGAAGGGGTCTTAAAGCACAATTCCATTTTAATTTACAAAGAGATACTTCTATCTACCATACATGATGTAAGTTTCACAACATAGATATAAATGACAGTCAAGAAGGAGCATTAAGTAATATTTGGCTAACTATTTAAACTTGATAACAAAGAACAATTATAAGTTGACTTCAAGACTTCATGCTTGACATGGACAATACATTTTATTTGAAAGCAAATAGGGAAGACGCCACTTTACTGTAACATAGACAATACATATTTTATTTTCCATTAACCTATATAAATTACAAAAATACACAATAAGTTATAACCACGTCGTTTCACCATCTTATTTGCATCTTGGATGGTATGGCATCCACCTTAATCTAGCCATAATTAATGTTTTTGGATTTCCATTTACATAATAAGAATAATTCACATGCGACAAGAGAGAGTTAGGGGAATATATAAATTACAATAATACACAATGAATTAACACCACACCATCTTATTTGCAGCCTGGCTGGCATGACATCCACCTTAATCTAGCATAATTAATGTTTTTGGTATTTCCATCTACATAATAAGAATAATTCACACGTGATAAGAGAGATTTAGGGACATATATTCATTTCATTTCTTAACTAAGGGAGGGGAGGGAAGAGAGAGATAAAGACAGAGAAGAGAGAGAAACACTCTTTTTCCAAAGTCAAATTTCACACAACAAGACATAAGAGAGAGTTTCATACATTTATTTATAAGTTTCAATAAGTTTTCACGACGGTTTATTGTCTTGATTAGGGTCCTATAATCTTATTTTATATTTTTCTACTAGTCGTAAAAACGTCTAATTTTGGCTCGGAGGCTAAGGAACCACGTTCAAAAACTACCTTCGGATGGGAAAATGCACAACGGGTAAATTCCTACATGTACTCCTATATACCAAGAATTCACAAGAACTGATGGAATTCAAAACTGGCGAACGGTTTACAATTGGCGGCTAGTTTTCCGGGGCCATTGGTTGTAATTGGGCTAGTTGCAAAAACAACCAATTTTAGCTCGAGGGCTAAGAAACCTCATCCAAAAATTGAATTTCGATGGATGGAATCTCCATAAGAATATTCCTTCATACCCTCATATATATGGAGAATTCATCGTAGTTGACGGAGCTTAAAACTGGAAAATGGGTTACAAAATGGGTTTTCCAGAGCCACCGGTCGTAATTTGTCCAATTTGACCTAGTCAAACAATGACCAGAGGCCTATAAAACCCTTTTTCCAAACTAGCTAGAAATGTTTTTTTCTCCAAACTAAAGGTTTTAAGTGATTTTCTAGTAGAAAGCACTAGAGGTTTGCGAAGGCAGAAAAACATTCCTTCACTTAGGGTCCAAACGATGGTGAGATCCGAAACAAAAAACAAATTTCTAGCTTTTAACACCTCCCTTAAACTATAAAATAGGGGTGACATGGCTCCTAGAGGGGGCATAAATGAGAGCACAAATGGTCAAATGGGGTTAATCTAATGCTTGATATACGACTCCCCACATAAAAAGGGACACAGATGAAACTTAACATCTCCTTTTTGGAGTTTCAGAAGGTTGTTTTATGGGTCTGCTAAATATTGTGCATTTATCTAACTTTGTAAGGTAGACAAAATGGTTGTTTTTTTTGACGACTCATCTAAACTCTTGTCAATACCAGTGGCATGAGCACCTAATTCTGATACATTGTCTATCAATGTATAAGGTTTTGGTATCAAGTCTATGGTTGATGGTCAACGTGTAAATTAGTTACATAAATCACAAGGTGGAGTTTTATTGTTTTACACTAAATAGTTGGTTAAAATATCCAATTGTATAATATCCAAGGTTTGTAAATCTATTATATTGTAAATGAAGAACCAAAGTTATATGAAAATTATAAAAGATGAAGGTAAGGATGAACCATGCCTGAGGAAGCTGACGAGCTAGATCAAAAGATGTCTTCGCTCTGGGCGATCTGCATCTCACAATCAACCTTAAAGTTGCTACGTCCAAAGGACATGTTTGCATTTGAGTCCATAATTCGAACAGGTCGTATGATATTTGCCAAAGTTCTCCAAATGCACATTTAGCTCCTCAACTACCAAGCAATACACCCCATTCACATTATTTTGTTATGGCTTTCTATACAACGATCACAAGCTCCCCAGGTTTAGAGCTACCTCAAGGTACTTGGCATGATACTGAGGTTTAGATTGCTTCCTCCAGGTACTGGCATTTCAAAATTTCATTACATACATCCATACATGACCATCCTAAGCACACACCAAACACATATTTGCATGTCACATGACATCACATCACATAGTCATATATACATACATAGCATACAACATACATTCAAGTGCATACATCACATACACATATACGTACTCACATATATTCAAGGGATACTGACATCTGTGTGTGTGGTGATCCATACGCATATGTAGATAACCTGTTGATTCTCATCACGAATACCATCATGAGCACATTAATCCTGGATCAACATATATCCCAGTTCTGATATATACTACATGATGATATATAGGGTGATATTTTGGGTTGTATTCAGAGGAAGGTTCATGTGGCATTTGGAGCATTTACATATTGCCTAGCCATTCAAATCTGCTATTTTCCAAAGGTCATGTTTATACAAAACAACACATGTAATCTTTACGATTTTTAAGGAGTAGTGCCACACGCATTATTAAGGCACTCATACTAGATATGTCTGGCTACTGCCATTTTTAACACATCCACTTGGAAGTAGTGCCCAGAATCAAAGGAGACCAAATCTTGATAGAGACATACATGGGATAGCAGGAAGGCACTTTCAATGTCTTAATCAATACAACAACTACTCGAAATAAAAGATAAATAGAAGGACAATGAAGTGGTAGTCGACATGTTCCCGATGCATGGTGTAGCAAGGTTACAGTGCATGTAGCACAGGTGTTCAGAAGCAGAAGAAGCAAAATCAATATAGCTAGACGTTACACCCAAATACGTCGCCTCCTAATCCTCAATCTTCTTCTTATTCTTGCATACAACAAATAAAACAAGCGGCATACAACAGTTATTTTCTCTCATAGATGATTAAACCAAATTCCATAATGCAGATATTGATCCAAATCAATCAATTTATGCATACAGTAAAATGAGGAGATATTTGTGTTACAATTTATCTCTATGCGCAGAGGCTGATTCAACCCACAATGGAACTGATTTTAAGACATGGTTATTAACTGAGAGCTCTTGTTTAGCACAAGCTCCACATAACGTTCTGTTTATTTAATTATGAGATCTTTGCACTTGTTGGTACTATCCAATTACTGCTAAATTACAACATTAACTTGGGTTTCATCATGGTAAGCGCCTTGGATCTCAAATAAAGTGCTTGTATTATTATGCAAGGGAAATGACAGGTCTGAAGGCCTTGTCCAGGATGCCCATACGCTCTCTCGCACTCACTGTCCAAGCCATACTCCCGTGCCTCCATACGTCAATCCATGATCCTAACAATGTGAAATGGTTAGGTTGGAACCTGTTTCCAGCAAGGGTACACCAACTCAAACATTTCTTGGTCAGACCCATGCCTGCGACATTCACCATATTTATCATTATTATTTTATTAATTTTCCCTTTTAGGAAATCTTATTTTTATTATTATTAATAATCCAGTTTTTAGAAATTCATTTATGGGGAGGAAAGGGCATTTATTTGTACTTATAAGAGCATATCAATGTGACATATATTTAGGGAAGAATTAGGGATTGAAATTTTAGCTTTAACAATGATAACCCCACTTAGGGAGGATTTATGTCACTATATATACCACACAAGAATTTAATCATATTTCTAACGACATTATTATCTCAATCTTAATGCTCTGTGAAGATTGGAATACTAATTTTATTATCGATTAATCTTTTCCTTGATATTTCAATAGTTTCAAAGGGGGTTCATACGAGACATTGTGTCAAATTTCATCCCTAGTGAACTCAAGAATCCAAGTTTTGCCTATAGATTTTTTTGAAAGCATATTGCATATGTTTTCTCACAGAAGGGCGATTCACAGGGCGGTTAGATTTACCATCTTGTAAGTATTTAATTAATGATCACAATGTTATCACTTGTTAAGAATTGACAATTTTGAAATGTCCATAATGGTTCCTGAAACACCTGACATCACAATGGTACTCAATCCAAAGTACAACAGTAGTAACCCAGAAAACACCTTATTTAAGCATCATTTTCGATCCGACTATAGGCAATGACTGCAGATTGTCATTACAACTAGTGGGAAGTCAACAACGACACATGTCATTTCCTAAGGATAATGACTATTTCAGCTACAAAAGTGACCACGTGGAAGTAGACTACATTTGGAAATTTCTTACAACTTTTAATGTTCTGTGAAGATTGGTAGTTAGTTGGTTTACATTATTACTCTAGTTAATCTTTTTTCTTTACAATATTTATTTACTCTTAAACTCTTAATATTCATTGTTTAGAATTTCAATTAACTTATTTTCATAGGGTGCCCAACAGAAACTAACTTCAACGATACCACACATAAACCAAACACAACACTAAATGGTCCCACGCAACATATTGCTACATACTTTTGCATGACTGTATCACATCACAAGAACTCAACCAAAGCACGGAAAGGAACATACATGGTCCACATAACATAGTACTTATAGCACTCATACCCCTAACACAAATGCACTCATAACATAAGAAGACTATAAAAACATGGAATTCCAAACAGTGCACATGCAAAGGTTGCACATAACTCGAAACCATACACTGTAGCTACATAATGCCAAGATGAAATCAACATCATGCCATCAATGAGGAACATCAATCCTCAAAATCACAAAACATAACTATAGACTCACATGAGTACACATAAATCATAATACCAACTCCACAACTCCCAAAACATCTCAAAAAAACTCCATATACCTCCCAACCTTCATAAAATAGCTAAATATGCCTCCCAAACATCACAAAACAACTCCATATACCTCCCAAAGCATCATAAAACAACTACATATACCTCACAAACATCACAAAACAAGTCCATATACCTCCCAAAATATCACGAAACAACTACACATACCTCCCAAACATCACAAAAAAACTACATATACCTCCCAAGCATCACAAAATAACTCCATATACGACCCAAACAATAAAATAAAGATAAAGTTTCCTTGTAGCTCCACCAAAGAGGTCGGGTCACCCTATAGCCCTAGGCACATAGAGTCCAGACACCTCTAACCCAAGTGACATAATAACTTGTGGTTCAATAACTACACTAGTTACCCTATGTAACTCCTTGGGGCATACCCCATACAATGAAGCAGACCCATAGGTACCA
Source organism: Taxus chinensis (assembly GCA_019776745.2). Taxonomy (NCBI): domain Eukaryota; kingdom Viridiplantae; phylum Streptophyta; class Pinopsida; order Cupressales; family Taxaceae; genus Taxus; species Taxus chinensis. The sequence continues at coordinate 478,645,200 of CM034151.1, forward strand.
CCATTCCTTGGTGAACCCATGTCCTTATTACAATACATAACAACATTAGAACCACCGTGCCAAAATAATAAGCAAAATTGCCAAGTGGCATCACATTCAATCACTTTGGCCCAAGAAAGAAAATAAATTGAAACTCAAGGAAGAATTTTAACTTAAATTTAACTTTCGATAAAAGTAAAACAAATGGCTAATTAGCCATTGTTAGTGCAAAAATATGCATGTTAGTGTAACAACCAAATAAAATGCCCAAAATTGCAACAACTCAACCAAAAGTTAAATAAAATCATTTTGTTGGTTCCAGAAAAGGAAGAGAACAAGAAAAGTTGAAATTTACGAATAAACTACATATAGGGAAATTTCACATCACAATCACTATGTGGCCTTATATAACCACAAAAATGGGTACTCATTGAGTTTCTGGTACTCGGACCTCGAGCCTCAGCTCGTAAAATAAAATATCAAATAATATAACTGCCATAACCTCTGTATGAATCATCCCTCCATAGTCCTATAAGGGTTAACATAGGATCAATATAGTCTGAGAGGGGGGTACATGTCACCATCAACTGAGCCTAAGGTGTTCGCGATACACAATATACATGGTGCCCATTGGGAAAATGACATGCATACCAAACAGACAAGAATGGGTTTTCAGTCTATGTAAGACTTCACTCCCTATCTCGTACATGACTCGAGTGACAAGTCAACGATACACACATAGGTCATCTATCTAAAAACCATAGAGAGAGAGAGAAAGGTACAACTCGCCATCCATCTACTGAGCCTAAGGTGTTCGTGAAACACAATATATATAACTCCCATTCGGAAATATGCCATACATACCAAACGAACAGAAGTGGATTTTCAGTCTATGTAAGACTCCACTCCCTATCTCGTACTTGACTCGAGTGATTGGTCAACGGTACTCATTTCCTCTCTCCAAACATACACTTTTTACCGATTTCTTCCCTTAGGGTCAGTTAGTGTAAGGTTCACAACATAACACAAGTACATTAGTAACACAATGATGATTCATGCACATTAACCATAGCATTTTACACATGGTATATATACAGGGTATACACAATGGTTACTTTCATGGGTTACAATACATCACATTTCCACATAACCCACCCAAGGTGCACAGTACTGTATAGAATTGGGGTCATAACGATCACCATATGCCCCTAATTCGCATGACAGAACCATTACATAACACATGAATTATACATATGATGAACACAGTGACTAACATCACAATATACAAATAGATGTGATACAACATGGTAACACAACATGTTACAACATAACACAGTGGTGACATCACAATACGATCTACTTCACTATGTAACAATTTTGTCATACAACACATCGACACACATACATATCACAAAATAACAATAAACTCCGACACTCCACAAATCTGCAATAACATTCTATTCACACAACAAGGCGAGACATCACATGTAAAATCCTCAATGAATCCACGAAAAGAGATTGAATACTCTCATCATAATCACATCGACATGATAACAAATACGTATTAAGTGGCATGCACAACATGTACGTTCATAATATCACAAGTACAATATTGGTCACATCACAACGTCTATCACATTACTCTTCCCAATTCCACCACCACCATGCACAATCATCATAACTCCAATATGTCCCAGAGGTTTGAGAGCATGAACCTCTACTCTGATACGAAATGTAATGCCCATTACTTTGACCCACACAAATACAACACACAAAATACTAGAATACTACTTTTTTAGACTTATATTGCTTGATACATGACACCACATAGGATCACTCCGGTTAATATACAACACATGATACACTTAACCAACCATGAAACCAAATATAACATGAAACACATGATGCACATAAAATCCATGTTTCCAAAAATGGAAAAGTACAAAAATGATCCCACTACAATATACACTTACTGGTAGGTTCTTCCCACGATGTAAAACTTTCATGAATATTTATTTATTACAACCATGTTTCAATAATCAATCTTAATGGGTTGGAGAGTACTTGATACATAAACATACATTTCTTTTCCTTTTATTTCTAAATTTTATTCATATCTTTTAACATTTATCTTAAGGTGTTTTTCATTGAATCTGGCTCAAATACATTGTTATAATTACTTAATTAACTCTCTTATTTATAGGGATTTTATATACAGACAAGGATACTATGTCTTATCGTTAGGATTTGTTTCTAAAGGAATATTTTTGGTTTTACAATTAATGTTAGTTTCAACAAGGGAGGTTCACATGACACCAAGGGAGTTTATTAGTTCAAGAGTAAATAGATTACTTCTTACCTAGAGTTATGCTAATTTACTTTAAGCTATTACAACTAACTGTATATTCTAACTACCTCCCTTAGGTACTTAATTTTCATTGATCAAGATACACAGTAGACAATTTTCCTCGAGTTAAAATGATAAATCCTCAAATTTCATTTTCCTTAATTTTAATCCTTTAATAATATTATTTAAACCGCATTAAGGGGGTGTCATGATTATATTCATCCCTTACGTATCGCAAGTTTCCCATTTACTAGGTTAAATGATCACCAAGGAGAATGCTTTCATGCTTATCCTAGTTTGAATTATTATTGGGAAATTTAAGTATTAGATGCGTATTACAAGGTGACATGCCATTATAATTTTATACATCCTATGACCTTCTAACGACTACCATTCTCATTGGTCAAAATATATTAATGTGTGATTCACCCTAATTCTCATAAGAGGCCCACATTCGAATAATTTCTATCACCACCGAAAAAGCAGCCAACACCATACTAAAAGATTGAACTAGAGAAACAATTATACTTACCCCACAATTTATGCACAACAAGAAACACTCCTCCAAGGTAACACCCTTGTTTGTTAAGAGAAAGGGGATTCAAACTCATAGGTTTCATAAATAGGTATCTTACGATGCGGGTTCCAACCATGGTTCAAACCTAATTTCATAGGTACATAGCATGCTTAATGCTAACTCCATGGAATAAATCATGAGATTTAATTTACCTTAGTTTCAATACCTCGTTAGGACTAAGTCTAGAGGTTTATGTTAGATATGAGATTTTCAAAGTGAAACACAAGAGCACAACCAATCATCATGAGGTCCTACCGAAGCATGACACATGAGAGTAGGATTATTAATTGGTAAACACTAGCAACCCATACTGAGGATGATCATGGTCAGAGTGGGGATCACTCAATATGGAAGAAATCTCAAGTTGTTCTCAATTGTATAGTGTCAAGGTTCACCTACTATTCATGTGGTAATCGAGAGAAAGAAAAATAATTGAAGGGTCTTAAAGCACAATTCCATTTTAATTTACAAAGAGATACTGTTATCTACCGTACATGATGTAAGTTTCACAATATAGCTATAAATGAATTTAAGAAGAGCATTAATTAATATTTGGCTAAATCTTTAAACTCAATAACAAATAACCATTAAAACTTCATGCATGATAAGGAAAATCCTTTTTATTTGAAAGAAAATAGGGAAGTGGCACTTTACTATAACATAACAATACACATTTTTTCCATTAACATATATAAATTCCAATAATACACAAAATGAATTACAACGATGCCATCTCATTATCTTATATGCATCCTACAAAACCATGTGAGCATGAGTCAGTGAAAATTGTTGACATGGCATCCACCTTAATCTAGCATAATTAGTGTTTTTGGTTTTCCATTTACAAAATAAGAATAATTCACATGTGGAAAGAGAGAGTTAGGGACATATATTCATTTCATTTCTTAATTAAGGGAAGAGAGAGAAAGAGACAGAGAAGAGAGAGAAACACTCTTTTTCCAAAGTCAACTTTCACACAACAAGCCATAAGAGTTTCATATAGTTATTTATACGTTTAAATAAGTTTTCACGATGGTTTATTATCTTGATTAGGGTCCTATGGCCTTATTTTATATTTTTCTACTAGTTGCAAAAACGTCTAATTTTGGTTCATAGGCTAAGGAACCACGTTCGAAAACTACCTTCATAAGGGAAAATGCACAATAGGTAAAATCCTACGTCTACTCCTATATACCAAGAATTCATAGGAACTGGTATACGGTTTAGAATTGATGGTTAGTTTTTTGGGGCCATTGGTCGTAATTGGGCTAGTTGCAACAATAACCAATTTTAGCTTGAGGGCTAAGAAACCTCATCCAAACACTGACTTTCAATGGATGGACTCTCCATGAGAAGATTCCTACATGCCCTCCTATATATGAAGAATTCATCAAAGTTGACAAAAATGAGAACTGGAAAACGGGTTATAAATGACGATGGGTTTTTTGGAGCCACCAGTCGTAGTTGGTCCAGTTTGACCTAGCTAAACAACGACCAGAGATCTAAAAACCACCTTTTACAAACTACCTAGAAATGTGTATTTCTCAAAATTGAAGGTTATAAGTGATTGTCTAGTAGAAATACTAGAGGTCTGTGAAGGCGGAAAAGAATTCCTTCGCTCAGGGTAGAAACGGTGAGACAAAATGAAAACCAACTATTTTAGTTTTATCATCTTCTTAAAAGTACAAAATGGGGTAATATGGATCCTAGAGGGGCAGAGATGAGAGCACAAATGGTCAATTTGGGTCAATCTTAAACTTTATATGAATCTCCACATAACAAGGGACATAAACGAAACTTAACATCCCTTTTTCGGGTTTCAGAAGGTTGTTTGCGGGTATCTAAAGATTGTGTTTTTTATATCATTGCAAGGTAGACAAAATGTTTGTCTTTTGTTGACAAATCAATTAAATTCTTTCTAGTACCAATGGTATGAGCACCTAATTCTAATACCCTTGTTTGCAATTTATAAGGATGTGGTAGAAACCACAATTGATGGTCAAAGTGTAAATTGGTTGCGTAAATCACAAGGTGGAGTTTTGTTGTTTCACATTAACAGTTTGGTTAAAATATTCAATTGCTTGAGTATCTAATGGTTTAATATTTATATTATATTGCAAATAAAGAACCAAATTATACAAAAATTATAAAATATTAAGGTAAAGATACCATGCTTGGAAGCATACGAGTTTGTCTTAGATTTCTTCGTCATTCTGATCGACGCTCATAAAAACCTTAAATTTTTTACCCCCACGTGATTTTCCTTCATTGATTCATTATCTCAAACTGATCACATGGATTTTGTAAGGTTCCCGAAGGCAGTTTATTAGTAACCTTTGACAATACCTGATTCTCATTATTTTGCTATTGATCTCCAATCCTTGTTCTCAAGCTTCCCATTTTAACACATCTAGGAGGATACTTACAAATGATATTGCATTTTGGATTGATGCCTACCATTCCCATTTCAAAATAGCTTCATTTCTTAATTCACCCTGACCATCCTGAGCAAAATAAAAGAATATTTTCATTCTAAGAGGTCTCATCTCATTGAGCCATATCTCTAAATAGCCTCAAGTGTCTTTAAGTGCATCATTTGCACATACCCATATACAACTCACATTTTCGACCTAGACTAAGAGCCTAAAAGCTAGGAGATCCAAACATAAATCTCCCAATAGTGATTTGCTACAATTCCTTCAATTCCTTCAACACACTTCCACTCATGTACCAAAATCTTCCCATTTTGACAGTGACTGAGATGATGCTAACAAGGGTGAGTTGTTTAGGTTGTATTTAGAGGAAGGTGGTGATTTTTTGAGAGGATTCCCATACTCTTATCCAAAGATTATATTTTCTTGAGCATGAGGAAATTAAAAAAGGACTGTGGGAGTTTGGATTTTCCCTAGCTAACACATTATAAGGAATTTTCTAAAGCTTTTTTTAAAATACCATTTCAAACACATCTTGCAGTCTTTCTACCCATGTTTACCACCAAGAGAAAAATATTACAGAGACATAAGTGCAATAGAAGAAAAGGGACTTCTAATGTCTTAATCAATAAAATCAACAACTCAAAATAAAAGATAAATAGTAGGAAAATGGAGTGCTAGATGTTGGATAAAGGTGATGCAAAGGTTATAGTGCATATAGCACCATTTCTCAGAAGAAGAAAAAAAGAAAAATCAATACAGTGAGATTTTAGACCCGAATACATCACTCCTAATCCTCAATCTTTTTCTTCTTCTTCCATACAACAAAAAACAAGTGACATGCAGTTTCTTTTCCTCAAATATATTTAAACCTAGTTTAGATACAAAAAATGATCCAAATCAATCACTATGTATAAATAAAATGAGGAGAGATTAGAGTTACAACCTTATCTTTGTGCATAGAGCTTATTTAACTCATAATGGTACAAATTGAATGAAGACTATTAGTTGTAGCTCTATTTAGCATAGTTCCATATAACATTCTATTTATTTGATTATGAGAGCTATGTTCTTGCTGAAACTATCCAATTACTGCTAAATTTACAACGTTAACTTGGGTTTCTTCATGGTCAGTGCCTCTAGATCTTGAATGAAGTGCTTGAATTATTATGCAAGGAAAATGACAGGTCTGGAGGCCTTTTTAGATTCTCATACCCTGTTCAAATCCTACCACATATAATACAACCCCCTACACATCAATCCACTTTTTCTACCACCACCAAACTCCATCAAATTCCACCAACTCTGTTTAATTCTCACACCTACCTAAGTTTAATATATTAGTATTATTTTTTATTTTTTCCCCCTTTTTTTAAATTCATTTTTCATTTTTATTTATAATCCATTTTTTCAATTCATTTATTTTTTAAGGATTTATTTTAGTATTAATATAATTTAATATATTTATTTATTATTATTATCGTGTCATATTTAGAGTAATATCATATTTTGTATAATTTACATATTATATATAAATACAATAATGTTGATATAAATGACATTATTATCAAATAAAAATGAATAAGAGGAATAAATAATCATAAATGGAGGACGATGTTCGATGCCCAAAAGGGGTGCTAGAGACCTTGCGTAAATCATGCCGACAACCAAGAAGTCAACTTGTTCCTAGAGAGGAGTTGGAGCTTCGCATATGACTTAATGAAAGCACGTATGGGAGATCTAATACCTCCCAAGTCGTTCAATTAAAATGGTGAAATATGCTATTGTATATACTAACAGCTAGGTGTGGAGGTGGTACCTTCACCTCAACAGTTGGGAGTAACGAGTTGGTGCATTATAGGATCCTTCTTCCTTTCACCAAATTGGGAGCATAAATATTAGACAGAATCCAATTCTTCTTGAAGCAATCTTTGTGAAACATATAACAACACGATTTGGGGAAGTTAGCAGAAGTTCCTGCTTTACCACCTCAGGATTCCAGAAGAAAAAAATCCCCTAGAGACTCTTGCAAAGTTAGAACCCTCCTAATAACCTTCCTTTCAGAAAAACCTACTAATATCCTTAAATCTATCAAGATTCATCTTAGTTTCTTGAATCAGTAATATATATGGCTTATATCTACACATGAAGTCCTTAAGAATTCTTTTCTTACCTAGGTTATTTAACCCTCTAACATTCCATGATATGAAAATCGTTTAGGTTAATGGAGGCTAGAAAAATCATCCTTTAGATATTTTTTTGTACTTTTCTCCATTTCCTTCATCAAATATCTTTCCCTTGTTTCCTTTTTCGGTTGTCTTTAGGAAAATTTTCCTTACCTACATTAGACCTATTGCCTCTTCTAGTATTGGGTTTGGCTCTATTCACAAGTGTCATTGGGGAATATTCCACTTCCTCTAACAGAGCTTCAAGGGCATTCGAAATTACCACTATGTTCTCCTCCATTATTTTTCCAAAAGATCTTTAACCAATAGATGATACCTCCTCAAGTGAAGGGCCTAGTGCTGCCTTCTCTAGGTAGTCACCAAGTGAAATAGAGGGATCCTTTATTCCTATATTTTAATATTTTGAAGTCAAGAATCCATCCCTTTGAATCTTATCCTCCACCATACCCATCAATTCTTCCTCTTTGGTTAAGCCTTTCCTTTAGATTCTGAGAATTGTGGAGAGAGGGTTTCACCGACCTTTGGTGAACCCTTCTCATTGATTGGTTGCTGCATTGTGTACTTTAATAAATGACACATAATAAATTAAATGGGCCTTTCATACCATGAATATAACTATGAAAACATTAAGGCTGAAAATAAGTGTCGCGAAGAAATGCGACAGTATCCCAACTGAGCCATCTTGGAATGGTTATGGGAAGGGTGACAAAGTGCAATGACTTGATTCATCATGTACCTATAACCTTTCCCAGAGTATTCTAATATTTTTTAGTCTTTTTACTATCATCAAACTTAGCATATCATAATTGTTGCATGATTATAAAATGAATTAGATAACATAGTGAATATTAATCTATAATAGAAAACATGACATGACTTCCGTCTCTTATGTGTCATACCCACATCAGCTCAGGTTGACTATAGGTATAGGGGTAGTCATGTAATGACCTAGGCTATTATGAGGATGCATATTTTCCTGTAGGTTTTCTGAAGTGGTGTTGGCTTGAGCCACATGACCCATAAGCCGAGTTATGACAATTTTGGCTTTGGTGTGTGAACTTAATAATTAAATACATGGTTACTAATGATGAATAACTTAACTTAGTACATAATAAATAGGAATAAATCCCAATACTATTAATGAGACAATTGTGTGGTGCATGTGGGGACAAGTTTCATGTGGCTTATGTGTAGTCACAAAACTAGGATAGCTAGCGTGATGCCCAAAACTATGGCCATAGTATTACAAATGAATTATTGCATTGTTTGACCAGCATTTATTCTTTTAAACTATGTTGTGCTCAAGATGTTGACACTAAGAAGATACACATAGTTCTCAGTACCTTTAAAAAGGTTTAACAAAATGATATACTGGGTATATTGGCTTGTGTAGAGCATTGAAAGAGGATTGAGTAGGATCTAAACCCTTATAGTTACACATGGTTATCATAGCTTATCTGGTTGGATTCTAAACATTAAATAATTATGGAATAATTCAAGGATTTTTGTATGTGATTTTACTCTTTACAGCGTAAGATAACTTAAGGTATTTATAACTCTTGTATACTGAAATTTAGTTGTTGCATGTTAAAATCAATAAAGGCATTAACTATATATAATGAGTTGGTAAAAAAATACCTTAGTTTTGATGAAGCGTAATATAGAGGTGTTACACCTGTGAAGGAAAAAAACTCTAAAAATTCTCCTACGAGTTTCCTTTACAATTTTTTTTACACTTAGCTAAGCAAGCTAGAAAATCAATCCAATCACTTCCTGATCTAAATAAAAATACAAATTCCCACAAAATAAACCAAGAAATAATATATAATGGTGATTATGCCATTATTATCTACCTCATATATTCCATAAATATATTAACTAACTCCCATGCAAATTTCATGTAGAAATGGATCTCGAGAGGAGGGGAAAGAGCTCGTAGTTACAATGTGAACAATAAAAATAGAATTACAAAGTCTACATAGTAGCTTCTAGAGGAATCTTTAGGTTTCCCAAGATGATAAATTCAACTCTATTTAGTAGGTGTCATGTAGTGGTTGCACAATTTAATTAACATTGTCATCTCTAGTTCCCTCTAAAACCAATTGGTGGAGTTTCGAGCTGTCAAAGATTACTTGCATGGGTCGTTAATCAAACAATATAAAATTAAACAATCATTTGTCATTCATATATGGTCAAATCCATATTAATTGGAAACAAAGTGAAGACCAATAATTATGGTCGATGACCCAAATAATAGCCAAGGCCAAACAATATATATTCATTCACATTAATCACCAATGCAAAACAATCAAATGCTAATCAAGATGATTTATTAATCTTCAACATCTTAGTCGCCATTATCATGTTAAATGGCCATTATCAACTAAATTAATTAAACTTTTAATTTTTCCTTGAGGTATTAGACCAACACAAGTAGTAACCAATTCTTAAAGGAGTATTGATCGGTCATAGGAATATTGTCAAACCAAATGAATTTTGATCCATCACATATTATGATCAATAAATCAATCATCAATAAAACATTATATGTGCTACAATAAATCTTACTAAATAGTCAAGTAAATAAACAATATCCAATAAACCAAATTAATATTTTATTGCAATATAAATACTTTTCTATGCCTTGCGTATATAAATATCATGAAGCCAAAATTAAAATTTTACCTTGACGATCCTGAAATTTACCTTTCCTTATCGTAAGCCATTGTATTGCTTTATGATCAATGATCGTCACAACGTAAAAAATAGTTAGTAACTTTTAAACATTCGTTCTTATTTCCAAATACGTAAATAATACATTATAACTATGCATAGATTTAACATACTTTGTAATTCATTATTTCCAACAACAAGATTAACTAGATTATCCATAACAAGTACACCATTCAAACAATATACCCAAGTATTGAAAACATCACATACACACAACAAGGTAAAAGTAAACTCATACAAACAAACAATAAAAATAAGGCATTATTGTAAAGTATTTAATTATTACTTGGTGATAATAATTATTATGCATTTGATTTTACAACCATGCATAAGTATGTATATCCTTTTTAGGGTATATGTATATATTCCTAGCTGCGACACCCATTGAGTAACTCTTCCTAAGCTTAAGCCCTCATGACCCACTTCAAATTACATAACTCTGTTTTCCGACCAAGTGAAATGAAAATTTTGGATGTGACATACTTCCCCCCTTAATGAATCATCATCCCCATGATTTTACTTATTAGCAGTAAATAGAATAAACCACACTCATATTTATATCATTTAGCTAAGGAAAACAGTCAAATATTTTCGTCCAAAATTGGAATTTTTTTGGTTATCTGCAGTCAATTTATTGGCTATAACAGCCTTTAAAACTTCCATCTTTTCCATAAAGTCTGAAACACAATAGAATTCTATCATTTCAACACCTAGAGTTATAAAATAATATCAAGTATAATGTAATAAATTGATAGATACCAGTTTTTATGACTACAATAGATAAGGAAAAGATGTTTTAATTTCCTTTATACTCTCCCATGTTGCACTTTCTTCTTAATGTCGGTCCCATTAGATCTTGCATTGTATGATTTATCTATTTACTAAGTGCAATATGTGAGTTTTCATAACTCTAATAGGTTATACTACCACAATACCTAGATCCTGAACCTGTAAAGAATTTCAATTAAGTACATGTGTTACATCTAAAACATACTTGGTAAGAAAATAAACACAAAAACCATCATACATATTGGAAAATGTGGGAGGTAACGCTAAATGATAGGTTGTCTGAATTATGATTTCAAGAATTTCAAATGGTCCAACATATCTAGGAGATAGCTTGACAACCTTGCTAAACATTATTGAAATCTTTTTGGGTTTAACCCTTAAGAAAACATTATCTCAAAGTTCAAATGTTCGGTTTATTCATTTTAAATACGTTTATCTTTTATACCTATCAACAACTTCTTCCAATCACTCATGTATGAGGTTCACTTGGTTTTTCATTTTTGTTAACATTTAAAGGCCCACTAACGCTTTGTCTTCTGTACTATCCCAACTGATGGGAGTTATAAACCTGCTCCCAAACAATGCTTCAAAAGGATCCATTTTTAGTGAAGCAAGATAGGTGTTACTGTACAAAAACTCAACCAATGGAAGGTATTATTCCCAATTGTACTATTGATCCATGCATTACATGTTAAGCATATCCTCCATAAATTTTATCCTTAAGTCATTTCCCAAAGGCACATAAAATCTACCTTTGTATTTTAGGATTCCTTCATTATCAAATTTGAATCCTTCATACATTTTATCATTGGAATCTGTTGTTAATAGAACCTTAACATAGTGATAATATGAATCTGATAAAAAAATTTCTTTATCATATCTTTTAATTGAGTCCTAAGGGTAACAATCACAAAACATGCTTTCAATGACTTAGTGCATCTATCACTCTATTTTCATTTCCTTTTATGTAACTTATATCAAAATCGTATTGTGATAAGAATTCAATCCACCTAGGATATCTTATGTTTAATTTGGGTTATGTGAGGATATACTTCAGCCCCAAGTGGTTTGTTTTTAGTTTGAAAGGCTTTACCAATAGGTAATGTCACACCCCAAAAATTTTTTCTACTTCATTGAATGGAGTAAGTCGTAAATGCAGTGTGGGTCACGTAAGCCAAAGTATGATTTTTTTGCGAAGTCATATATGCCACCACATGTGCATGGGCATAACATGTAAAGGATGTGTACACTTACTTGTAGTTACATATGCAACTCCACAATAGCTCTTTTCTTTTGGAACATGAGGTGTACATGACATGTATGACACATTCTTATCTTGGAAAAATGTCATATGCATTTACAGATTTCATTACAAGTCTTATTATTTGATTTCGGTACTAGTAATGAGTATTTGTTGTGCATGTTGCTTTGTTGAATGTGATAGAGGTAAATAGGCACATGTATAACTACAATACATATCTTTCTAGAAATAATAATTGCATGATCTATTTTTTGTTACTGTGGTTTACATTACCTTCTTGTTCTTTATGGTGATCAATTATTTGAAATGTGATCGTTCAGTGACTTGTTTCATTGCATGACCATTAAGTGTTTAAATTGGTTGTCTCCTTTTGGAATAGGCATTAACTGGTTGATGTTGATAACATCATAATAACAAAAGCTACATTATGCCAATTTGATGTTATTACAAAAGAAATAATGGTCGGCTAATGAAAATGGTCTAAGACCATGGTTGTGAGCATATTAATTTTAAGGAAATTGGTGGGTTATGTTCACACACCCCATTTCCATTTGAATGTTTGTTGGTTATTTATTAATGTTTTAGCTATTAAACAAACTAATATTTTGACCAAACCTTTGGCATGATCTATAATGGAAAAATACATGCAACTATTTAAGGACATATTGTTGAACATGGGTGATATGGTCTTCAACCATACTCGATGGGAACTTGATTAATTTGAATGTGGATCACCATGCAAATTAGTGGCCGCTTGACTTAATTGTTGTAATCGTTGATTGACCATGAAAAAGGGCAAGTTAATAATGAGTTTTATAAAACCTTGGATTACTCAATGCCATAATATCAGAAGGGAACTGAGAGTACCTTATGTGGCATTGCTTAAAGTGCATCACATTTAAAACATTAAATGCTTCCTCAAATATAGGTAAGATTCTGGATGAAGCTAGGAACATGCACGATGTTTTTAATTTTGGTTTCTCACTTTGGTAGGGTGGACCAAGCAATCCATGCATGAGTATGAGCTGGTTTTTTGCATTATTTTTAGACAAGCCTATTTTGGGAAAAGCATGCTAAGTTTATCTTGGTGGAGAGAGAAGAACATTAAGTGCAAGTTAGATTTGTAGTTGCATTAATAGAAAACCCACAAGGTTTTAGAAGAAGACTGTTCAAATAATTTAAGGATTCAAATCCATAGATTTGTTGTCTTGTTTGGAATTTTCTGGAAGAATTTGGAGAAAGGAGAAGAAAAAGGGTTTCAGTTCTCCACTCATAAGAAAGAATCATTCTATTTCCCTCCTAATCGATTATCCCATTTAGTATTTAAATGAATAAAATTTTGCAATGTTGTCTTGTTGAGTTAGTTTGCATGCATGAAAATTTTTACTTGGTTTTTTTTTTTAGCTTCGAAGATGAATGTTGGTCATGAAAAAGGTTTCGAGAGTTATGGTATTGTTTGTGAAAGTTTTTATTATGTTATTTTGATTGGATTATTGTGAACTTTTATCCTAGGGTTCTATTATTTCTATTATGTAGAGTATCATACGAAATCTAGTTTATATCCAGATGCTTAAGATGTTATGATATTGTGACATTATTGTTATTTGATATGCATTGTAACTTTTTAAAATAAAGGGTAATCCTTGTCCTTACGTTTTTCTAAAATTGGCTCTAGGTTTCATTTATTGACCTATAAGGGTCGATTTGTTTTTTCTGATCTTTGTGTTTATTTACCTCAAAAACCCATAAGGGTTTTATGGGTTATGATTATTTTAGATGATCACCTTTAGCTAGTCTTATGCTTGTATTTACTCACCTGAAAATCTCTGTTGTTCCAATAAGACGTTTCAAATTGAAAAACTTGAGTTTTTTGTAAGGGAAAACATGGCTTGCTTATAAGATCTATATTTTTTTTATAGTTTTTACTGGGTTGTGGGATGCCTTGATGGCTCAAAATGGGAAAGAACTTGGGTTAACCTAAATGTTTAAGTTACCCGTTACGGAAAAATAAACTAGTTGAGTGAAAGAGGTTATCTTCAGTCGAGTCTTTATTACGCTACCTATCTTGTGGTATCTAGTTTAAAACTAGGTTCGTAGTTTTGTGGATTTCATTTCGAAAAGGTAATTTGTAAGATTTTTGGTGGATATTTATTTGATTAAGGTAAATAACAATTAACTTAATATCCTCGAATGTCCACTATACGATGATGATAGTTTTTCTTTTCTACCATGGTGAATGAATTAATTCACCTTTGTCGATATGGTATTATTGTCATTTTTAAAAAAATGTGATCGCAAGGAATTAGTTTAGATTTGTATCGTGTCCTTTCTCTCAGGAATTTTATATATAACTGTGATGATAATTGTGGACATTATCGTGATAGAGGACATTTTTATCTCTTTGGTGATCTTGATATGTTTAAGGTAAATTTAATTGCCTTAATAAAGGTTCAATGTTTGGGATGAAATAATAATTAATTGATAAGGATTCGTGTTTGGGTTTTATATTTTCCTTACCATAATCACTATTTGAGGCTCATCTTATAGATAGGAAGATCTATTACCCTTAGTAAAATCCTAATTTCTTGGGGAAAAGAGCAATTTATTTATATAACCTTGCATTTAAGAGATAAGGAAAGTGTGCATAAGTTGCACTCTATTTAAGTATTTGAATGTGTATTGGAGTATTTGCATGCCTTGGTTATAAAAAATGATGTATTCCATTCTTGTAAATTCTTCCTTAAGGCACTCAAATTTAAAGGCATTAATGGTTCCTTAATGGATGCAAAGTAAATTACTATAAGTACATAATGATTTGATTCTTTGTATTATTATTTTTTTATTTTGATCTTAATTATTCATTTATTCATTTATTCAAATACTATATGGCATAAGTTATTAAGTGGGAAAGAGAACCCTTCTTGCCAATTCAATCAAACTGACCTCTTCTAACATTTTTCAGATGATGAAATTTAATTCTTCTTGGCAGATGTTGTTGAAAGATATTGTCTATTTTGGATTGTTGGATTTAACATTATATTGTATTAATTATCATGATTCTATGCAAGTGTATTCTCACTATTTTTTTATTAATAAAAGGCCAGTTAGCCTAATCTGATTTTGGAACTATATTGTGAAGGGAATAAATCAGTTGTATTCATTATTTAATAATGTACCATTATGAATAAAGTTTTTTGGAAAAGGTTACTTTATTGATTAATGTACTATTATGCATCTATGTTGATTAATATGGTATAAAGCTGAGTGATTAAATATAACATATATAATGGTTAATATATGAATATATTATAATTAAATACAAATGGATTAAGTACAATGTGAATTGTTGTTTATTCAATTTGAAATTTAGATCTATTAAGTGACATCTTGGGAATGATACTAGAGTAAATAAAAAATATTTGGACTGTGGGATTAATGCAATAAGCTAATTAAAATTTAAATTCAAGATGTAAAGAGAACGTAAAAGTATAGTTTAATATTCATTCGACTTACATGAACTTGATTACATAGGACCTTAGGGATGTATATAAAGTGTTGAGAATATCGTTGTGACCTGAGGATAACCCTTTGTTTTTTAATTTAATTACTTTAAAACAACTAAGATACGATGTTCTAATTAATGAAACTCAGCGGGCCAACTTACTATGGCCGCTATAGAGTAGTATTCATTTAATTAGGAAGTTCATTAATTGGATATTGTTGTATAACAACTATACAAAGTTGCCTCGTCAGATTCCACATATTGTGATAGTTGTAATACCTTTAAGAACAAGTTTCGTTAGAGTTAAAAAGGTTGATCATTATACACAGAAAAGTACACCGATGCCAATTTATGTTGGATATAGGAAAGGAAGTGGATTCACGATGATGTGAATTATTACAGAGACATTTACTCTCCCATAGACATCAAAAGTTGGCATAGTGGCACTTCTTCATGCAGGTTGATCCAGTTTTGTACCTTGTACGCAACTTATAACTAATTATAAATCCACTATCTGATATTAATCTAGATAATAGTAATTAAGTGATATGGTGAAAGACAAGTTCCAATTGATGAATGTGTCATCACAGAATTGCACATGGTAAACATGTCTCTAAAACTCTAGCTAAAGTAGTGTAAGTTGTTGATTACATTGTCCTGATTTCATCAAGATCTAAGTTGTAGGATTTCAGATGGGATTTTGTGATGGATACACAGGTACACACTTAGATTTCAACACTTTATTATCCTTGTATGAAAAAAGGAAACCACTAGTATACTAGGTATACTTACTCTAACTAGCCATATGTGACGGATCGGAAATTAATCCTACTCATACAGCTGCACATGGTTAATTTTTATAGGATGGATTGATTTAGATTGATGTTGGTTATAAATTATATTAATTTAGATAAAGGAAAATGGGATATGATTATAAATTTATGTTGGATTTAAATGTTGGGTATTTAAATCAGGGAAGCATGAAGCTAATGTAAAATATAATTGAAAAATGTTGATGTAA
Organism: Taxus chinensis; assembly: GCA_019776745.2. Classification (NCBI taxonomy): domain Eukaryota; kingdom Viridiplantae; phylum Streptophyta; class Pinopsida; order Cupressales; family Taxaceae; genus Taxus; species Taxus chinensis. The sequence continues at coordinate 478,662,027 of CM034151.1, forward strand.
TTCAATGGGGGCTGTAAATTAGGCCACTCATTTCAGAATAAGAAAACTTGAGGGAAATTATAACTCTTGTGTGATGGAAGTTAATGGTTGCATGATAAATTCATTGAAGACATACAAATAGTTAGTGGATTTTTTTTTTTAAAATCCCTAGTTGTATAACATAATAAAGAGGTTGTTACATGTAATGCCTCCAAACTTGAAGTGCGTGCACTATGGTAGAAATATCTAGATCATGGGGAGCATAGTTTAGCTCATGTACCTTTAATTTTCTACTCCCATATGTGATCACATGGTCATTTTGAAGAAGAATTCCACCCAAACCTTCACCAGAGGCATTTGTTACCACAACAAAGCTTCCGTCGGGGTCTAGAACCTTCAAAATAGGTGTTGTAGTTAATTTTTATTTCAAAAAATTAAATGCATTCTCGCATTTATCACACCATAAAAATTTATTATCCTTTTTCTATAGTGGTGATTCTGGAGCAGCAACTCTAGAAAAGTCTTTTACACATTTTCTATAGTAACCAACCAACCCCATACAACTTATGACATCATGAACGTTCTTTGCAGATGGCAATTTTGTTATAGCCATGATTTTTTATGGATCTATAAATATTCCTTCCTTGTTTATGATATGACCAAGATATTATACCACATTTTTATAGAACAAACACTTCAAAAATTTTCCATACATCTTCATTTTTCTAAGTATGTCCAACACTATTCTTAAGTGCTCATTATGCTCTTCAATATTTTTTGAATAGATCATAATGTCATCCATGAAACTAACACAAAATTTTCTAAAAATTCTTGTAATATGTTATTCATCAAGTTCGTGAATGCAATAGGTGCATTTGTGAGTCCAAATGGAAAAATTGTGAACTCACAGTGGTTATATCTTGTACTGAAAGTGGTTTTATGTATGTATTCATCTTTAATTCTTAGCTGATGGTATCCTGGTATTAAATCAATATTGTAATAGAATGATGCACCATGCATCTGATAAAAAATATTATCTATCCTTGGCAAAGTATATATATTATTTATTGTGGCATTGTTAAGCATGTGGTAGTGAATGTATAACCTAAGTGTGCCATATTTCTTATTGAAAAAAATGATTGGAGATATCGAAGGAGACACACTCAATTTGATTAATCTTTTGGATAACAATTCATGCAGTTGTGTTGTGAGTTCCACTAGTTCTGTTTTGGTCATATGGTAAGGAGCCTTTGATATGGGTTATGTTCGAGGTTTAATATCTACGGTGAAATCAAATTCACGTCTCGAAGGGATTCCAAGTAACTCCTCCAGAAAGACATCATTGTACTCTTGTAACAGTGGGTAATCCATCAAAGAAGTATTACCTTCTTTTCTGAAATCGGATATTTTTATTACATAAAGCATGCAACTTTTATTTTTAGCCTTTTTAAGATACATTGCAGAAATCTGCCTTATCTCAGTCTCTTTTTTATGCCCTGAATGACTGATGTTTTTTGTTGGTCATCCAAGCATTTGGATTTTTTTTAGTAGTTCACAATTTCCTTATGTTATGACAACAAATGTACACATATAATGACATTGTATGAACCTAAAGGAGCTACATATAGGTCTATTTCTGTTGTAAAACTGGGAAACACCAATGCTACACCAACAAGACATTTATTTACCATGGACAACATTATTATCGTATTACACAATCCATGAATTCTTCATATAACACAATTTTTTTAAATTTTTCAGCTAACTTATTTGAAATAAAACATTTACTAGCACAAGTATAAAAAACAATATTTACAAGTAATCCGTATAACTCACTCGATACTTATACAGGTGTGGCTTGATTTTTAACTTGTCTATTTTCTACTGCAACATGAACCCTTCACTGCTAGTTATTATATTTTTTTCTCAGAGGATAATTTTTTACGTCGTGATCACTACCACACTTAAAACATCCTCCTATTGGTCCTTTCCTTTTTGTTTTGTTCTAATTAGCTGTTGAGTTGTTTTGATCATTTTTTTGTAAAACCTACATTTCAATACTTCACATTAAGGGAAAAAAATTCCTAAATTAACTTATGCTTTCAATAATTTAAATTAATAACATTTAAATCCCACAATAATGTAAATTTCAATTCATCTTATAATAATCAATAAACCATTTGCAGAAATGCAAGTCAATTAGATATACTTGATCACCATAGTTTACTCTTTGGATTTTGCATATAAAGTATACAATAGGTACCTTCCCCAGACATTGATTTACAAGTGATGTTTTCTAGGTGTCTACGTAGAAATAATTCAATTTAATTCCATCCAACATCTCAGACCATTAATTAGAACTTGGTGAACTTGATAGTGTAATAAAAAACTTACACTATTTCGGCCAAAGTTTAAAAGTCATGTTTGCATGCTCAGTTTTGTGATGACACATACATAAAAATAAAACTTATCCCTTCACCATATCACTTTTTTAAGTTATCAGAATTGATTTAGTTAGTTAAGTTTAATTAGTTACATGTTATGCACAAGGTACAAAACTTGTTCAACCTATGCAAAGGAGCACGTCTATGCCAAATTAGGTTGCTTATGGGAGAGAAAATATTTATGTAATGACTTGCGTCATTACGTAACACCTTCCTTCCCCATAGCCAAATTAATTTTTTAGAGAGGTGACTCATCTGTCCCGGATAAACAAATCTCATAAATAAGTGTAACTTAATTCTTTTCTAGTAATGAAAGTCATAATAAATGGACCACAAAGGGTCAACTTACGATATATTCTATATAGTAATTGTTCTCCCAAATAATTTCCCAAGTTATTTAGATAACTTATATTTTATTTTGACTTTGATGTTTCACATTTCAGGTTGTGTGCACTCAATTTTGCTCCCTTGGCACAATTTTCTTGGTTGTAGTTCCTTCATGCAACCTTGTGTGCCCTTTCATCTTCTCCCTTTGTTTCCTCTTGTCTTTTCTTTCCCTCATGCTTGCTTCATGTACTTCCCTTTCCCTCTACATTCTTCTATCTCCTTCTATTTACCCAGTGTGCCTTCCCTCTATGAACCCACTTCCATTCCTATCCGGGTGCACTCTCCTTGCATGCACCTATACAAAATTTCCTTCCAAAATGGCTAAGTCCCTTGCATTCCTCCCACACGCTTTCATACACTTAGCTCCTCCATGCACCCCCATTTTCTGTCATGCACACTTCTTATACACACCCTTCATCTACTTCCCTTTTGTCCCTTCTTCTTCTGTGTGTGTGACTTCAAGCCTTATTGCGTCAATCATTGTGCCACGTCATTATCGGTTAGACTTGAGTGTGCCATATGTAACCTATAAAAGCATGTCAGAAGGGCACCAAGTATTGACAACCAACTGATGCATGACACATGGTATAAATGAAAAAATAGATGAAAAACTGACTAATTTCTTTAGTCAATCAACTAGCGCTATGTGTCTTACATGTTCACACAACTATGACATCTTCCGATAGCCATAACTTCTGTTGCAGTGCTCATATTCCCGCGTGCTCGGTCTCATTTGAATTTTTTTGATGTTAGCTTCATGTTAGACAATTTAAAATCAGATTTAGGTAGTATTTGGTAGGTGGAAAATAGGTAAACATCATTTTGGTCATCAATACACACACTGATACACTCCAACCAGCCACATTTCTTAAAATTTGGTCTTCTTCCTTGTTCTTCATGCCAAATAGACATGGGGAAACACATATGATAACCATACAGGTGGTTTTGTAGGTATTTATCAGTTTTTGTTGGTGGTTAAATATTTGACTCTGATTTTCCCTCTCTTTCTCCTCTTCTATCCTCCTTTCTTCTATAAATTGTAGAGCTCTACTCATTGAAATAGATCCCTATTTGTTGTAACAACACCATGCCAAAATGGTGGATGACTTCCTATGAGTTTCAAACTATGACTTGGTATCTTCAATGTATTCTCACCTCCCACCATGAATATAAATGACTGTGTGTCCCTTGATCAATAAAATCATGTTTTGTGGAACTCTTGTCTTCCATTTCTTACTTTCATTACATCTCACCTCTCTATTTTCCTTTTCTAACATGGTGTGCATCTTCTTTTCTTGAAGGTCCAATGTTCATGTGTTACACATGCTAAAAGGCTGATCATGTGTGTTAATATGTGGCACGTTCCATCTACCCTCTTCTCTCATGCCCTCTCTATCTCCTGCACCCTCGTGGAGAGAGAATTACCCTTTCCTTGGTGCTATCGCCTTCCCTAGCTTAGGACTTTCCCCTTTTTACACATCCTTTTCTCCATGGTCTCTTGGCATGTTTAGTATAGGATTTTTTTTGCATTAGGAGTAGTAGTAGCATTAGAGATGGGTAGAGGATATGGCCTTCTTTGGAGATCTATCTCAAGCATGCAAGGTCCCACAACTTGGAGAAGGTTCCATTGTTTTCTCAAACAAATCAGTTCCTTGGATCATAGACATGGGTACATGTTTGAAAACCAACAATTGTTGGCACGCCCCGTGGGACCATCTTAAAGAGATATACATCTTCATATCGGTAATTTTGGTGTATTATTGTTGAGATCCATCCTTTGGAGGCATATTTCAATACATCTAGTGACTCCACTAATTCAAACGTACCCATTATCTCATTCATAGACTAGTCTTCCCTCATTCTTTCATACATTTCTCCTTTTCCATCTTTCATAGTTCTCTTTCGAACTTATGTAATCATGACTTCTTCCCCTTCCTAGAATTCCCATTTACAGTAGAAAAACTATTTCCCTCCATCACCACAGTTCCAAAATCCTCCTTCAAATAAGTTTTATGACCCCTATCATCCTGAATATGCATGTAACCTAACCTCCATTGAACCACATGGTTATTTTTCTAACCAAAATGTTTATGTAGAACAATTTTATGCAGATGATGGTGGAATCTCCATGGCCGAAGCTGATTTTGAGAGGGAGGTTCAAGAAATGGAATCAAGAATGATCCAACTTAGGATCAAGTGTCAATGAAGGAAACCCGAGTTGGTTTTAAGGTACCTTATCCATGGGTGGGCCTTGTACTAGGTTGGCTTAACACCTAGTAGAAGCTACAGTTTATTGCTGAGATACTTCCTTAGATTATAAAATGGGCTGAAGAAATGGAGGATCAAAAATTTAGAGTGCAAAAATCATGTCAATGGGGAAACCATGGACTACCATATTATAGCCCTCCAATTCCTTCATGTCAACCTACATTATCTCAGCCTACTACTTATGTTCCCAGTTTTGTATGAGCTTCTCTCATTGAGAATTCCCCTCCATCTTCCCATTTTCATCTCCCTTCCACGTGCATACCCATCCCTATCACGCGCACCTCCAATCCTTTTGCACTCACTTTCACTCCTCTTATGCACGTATCCTCCGTCCTTTCCATTCCTACCATTCCATCTTCTTATGTTTCCCCTCTTCCTAATTGTGTAAAAAACAAACAACCACCTACCTACGTGTCATCCCTAGCCAAGGTCATCATGTTCAACGACTGTAGAACGGTTGAAGAATGGTGTGAATTTGATTGGGATTATGAGATATTCAAGGCACATGTTCTAAAAGATATTCAATTAGATCCAGAGGGAACAATCCTTAAGGAGACAAAGTTTCTTATAGAGGCATAACTATGGGTGATCCAGCCTACAAGCAACCACCCTAAGGAGGAGAATCTACATGGTAATCCCATATGTGGGATTGAGCTTCAAGATAATGGGAAAAACATAAGGATCATACCATGCCCAATTAGATATTTTGCTAGCATAGAGCCAAATAAAGAGTTTCCACTAGTCATGTTCACTGCGGATCATGAGGTTAAACTTCTACGCACCAAAGGTCAGCAACAACGCCTCCCAAATCTGAGCATAGAACAAGTGCAGGAGGTGTTTTTTATGTTTTTTATTGATACTTTTAGGAGGGTGAAAGGCCATTTACGAGAAAATTTTTTACTGTTATTCTCGACCATGTTCATTGAAAAATCAGCTACATGGTCAAAATTTATGAGGAAGGGAAGCTACTTCTCCCTTCCTGTTGTAGGTTCTACTTGAGTGCCCTTTACCTCTAGTTATTTTAGGTTTTCTTTAAGTAACACAAGTGTTCATGTATATTTTGCATGTTCCCCTTTGGGACATGTATGATTTTGAGATTTTATACATAGTCTTTGTCCTCGATGTGCTCCCTCTAGCATGTGCCCCATTTATTTCTTTCTAGGATGGGAGTTCAATTTTCATATAGAGGTAGTTCTAATAATCCGAGCGTAGCTTTCCACTCTCATGAATCCAAGCCAAAAAATCTTCATATGAGAGCAACAATTCATTTTAGAGTTTAGACATGTTTCAAGTAACTCCATATGTGTTATTCAAGCTACATATCAAGTCATCAATTTTTTTATTGTTAGTACCCAAATCGGTTCTCCCTTTGAAGCCAAGCAACATCAACAGGTAGGGAAGGATGCTTATAGACAGATATATCATAATTTGAATTGTTTTGTAGTTGTGGATGGATTTAACGGACTCTTTGTCACTCGAACTTGGAGAATTTGGATAGCACCGTGCTGAGGGAATGACCTACCCTCATACTTTAGGTTGTTCCTTCAACCAGGGTGAGAGGACCCATTTTGTAACCTTCATTTGTATTAGATCAAAAATATTTGACTCTCCTATGATATTGAAGGAAAACCTTGAGAATACATGGTCAATGCAACATAATCTAACTCTCATGAGTTGTTACACTAGAGAATGAAGATGTTTCCTAAACAAGGTTCAGGTTACTAAAGAAAACAATAATTCCTGATTTCTCCTACATGTTTTGAGTAAGGGATGGATAAATTCAACAAATATCCCTATTATTTATGGACAAACAGTGCAAGCAGGGGTAAGTCTTGTAGGATTTATCATTTAGAAATGGAATTTATGGGGGAATTAAGCAGTATAAATTTGATTATACCAAATTCTTGGTAAATTTTTACAAATGCTGGAAAATTTGCAAAGAAAGTTGATAACAACACTTAGAATAATTAAAAATAAACATTCAACCAGAAGGTGTGCACCCATGGAATCCCAAAAATGCACGGTTTCACACATTCTTTGAGAATTTAACATAAAATCTCATGTAAAAGACTCAACTAAAAATTAAAAATCCCTGGTCCATCATGCCTAAGATACACTCATAAGCTAACAAACAATTTATATCAATAAAATGGAAGTAAAGTGAATTTAAAATTTTTACTGCGCAGTGAAATGAAATATCTTCTCACAACACAATTTAAAATGCCACAATACTACCACAACGATAAGATCTTGTGTAATTAAGAGAAATTCATAACATAAGATTGTGACAGGAACATGAATAACTATTTAAAACATCTTCAAACTGAAATCAGACACAACAATGCTCATGATTAACATAATTAACTTAGGGCTCATCAAATTCATGAGCAAGGGAAAGTTTCATTTACAGTCTCAATACTTGTCAATGGCTCTACACTTGCAACCATCTTGACATGATTTATTTTGAAGGCTAAAGTAATTAACAGGTTTCTTAGATAAGTCTTTTCAAAAACTAGCTTTTCTCAGTCTCTTCTCTCTTTTCTCTTTTTAATTTCTTAGAAATATTAACCCCCCCTTTTGCGAGAGTATTCTCATCACCGTTGTACAACTCCATCCCCATTTTCCTTTCAATTTTCCCCCTAAAAATGAAGATATTTCACAAATATATTCTTCTTTCACAAAATGCTAGGTGTATCAATGACACCTTTTATGAAAATAATTTATTTGGATCTTTTAGGAGTGAAGAGTATGTGCCTTCTTAATTTTGATCTTATCATATATGACTAGAATATCATGTCATTGCTTGTGAATAATGTTTTCCTGATTCTTTCCATCTGCTGATTGGATGGTTGCTTCTAATATCCTTTGAGCACTCTGAGGTGCCCTGAAGTGAAAAACACTTTTCATATACTATCCAAAGATACATCTTGGATGTCGTGCATTCCTTATCACATTTTCTTGGTTTAACTATCCCACATGGTTTTTTTTCAAATCCATTTAATTTGTCAATCATGATTGTTCGGGATTCACTTCAATATTTAAATTTTCCTAGTGCAAGCTAAGCAAGATATTCCTTTATTGGTTGTAAATGATTACTTCTACTATAAAACCTAGTTTTATCCCATTACCAGGATGCATTTATCTTCTTATCCTGCAAGTGAGGAAATTTTTTAACAACTTTCTACCATTGACATGGAAAAAATACATGTGGAAAATAGTTTGAAGGAAATTTCATCAGAAGATCTGAATCAAATATTTGAACTATGTGGTCCTGATGAAGCTTTTGTTTGGGATTTATTTGACATAGAGTTGTAAGAGATACCTGAGAACCCTTGACCTATCATAAGGTTTGACTCACACTCATCATAAGGCTAATTAGGATCAATCATGTCTTTTCAACCTTTCAATTCATGTACTTTCATATCTTTCGATGGGAACATATGAAAGTTCTTGAAGACCTAAATAAATTTTGGATTGAAAGGAGGCCCCAAGTGTCTGGGAAAAATAACTTTCAGTGTCCATTATTATGTGAAGAAGAATTGGTATTAAAGGAGATTCCTGAATAATCTTATGTGTTATACAAAAAATCTTCCATTGACACTGTGTCTGCCATCTCTCACAAGGTGTATGAATTAGAGCAGATAATTTCCACTTCGGAGAAGGGGAAAACATGACCTGTATCCTCACAAAAAATTTCAATGCCAACATCATCCTTGGGAAAGAGAAAGGGTGAATCAAGATCTCAGCCCCCAATCGTTATCTCAAATAGAGAAGAGGAGTTGTCCATATATGCTCGTCGTTTAAGAGAAATAATCTCCCCTGATCAGGAAAATAGGGGTAGGTTTACAGTTCAGTCATCTACTCACTTAGGGCATTATGTTACTTCATCAAGGCATGGCTTCTTAGGTCCTAAGCCAATACCTTCCCCAAAAGAGCATCCACCCTTTATAAGGAGATGGAAATTTGAATCTAGCTCAAATTCTCTCTTTCCTCCTGGCCCCCGTGATGTAGTCCTTGGTCTTTCAACCACTCCAGTCATTCCTTCTCATTATTTTCTCAACAATTATACCCTTCACAAGGGGAAGGGGAAGATGGAATTCCTCACATGTGGCCCGGATCTTCTAGACTGGGTGTCTTCCTACTAGAAAAAGATTGAGCTAGAGAAGATATTGAATGAACCAAAAATGACTCTTGAGTTGTTAATGGATATGGGGATTTCACAGGATTTATCAAGGTAAATCGTGTTTATTCAGACAACATAGGGCTCTGATAAATTCATATTAAGGAAGAATAAGTTGCTAAACAAATTGCCTCTGCTGGGAGGGGGGGCTTACGAAGGAGTGAAGGGTCTCTGAGAATTATATTTTTCTTTTTAATTATGTAAAGAGACCCTTTCACCATGGGTTGGGACCCCTATAGAATCCCCATTTTGAATCATATATTAGACTTCTTTCAAATGATGTCACATCTATATTTTTACCTCTTAACATGAAATTATTTTTTGTTCCTGCGTTACGGACTCTTTAGCTTAGTACTAGCACCAGTTAGGAAAATAAACTACTACTATGCTTTCAATGGTTTGTAATCATGTGCTTTGCCTCATCCTCTTAGTGTGTCACATTATTTAAGACCTGTTGTGTGTCATCTAGAAGGGAAAACCTATCCCATGGTGATTTCACAATCCTCCTCGCACTTTCTTCTTAGTTCACAACACTATCATTGAGTTACGGGCTTCGAACATCACTTCTTGGGATATATTTCTTGTCTCGCTGGGATTTCCTTCCCTCCAAGACCCCTTCTATTTTCCAAATTGTGCATGGGTGACACGTTGCAACATCCGCCCCCCTTTCTTTGACTTTTAAGCTTACTGGGACTGCCCTACCATGCATAAGCCACATGGTGAATGGTCTCACTTGGGGGTGGTCCTGTTGGTGTCCATTTTGATCCTTTATGATTTTTCCCTAATTTTCCTTTCACTCTGCATTTCCTGAAACATTTTATATAGTTTTAATGGGTGAATTGAAGTTTTTACCTCTGTTCCCATGCCTTAGTCCATTTGAAAATCATTTGACATGCCCCATTTTGCAAGAATACTCAAATTTTCCCCTAATTTTTTCCTTAAATTCTTCAAATCCACGGGCTATGTTGTGTTCTCCCTTTTGCCCAATTGTGAAAAATCAACATTGAACATTTTATACATATATGCCTTCAAAGATTCAATCCCAAGGTCGAGAAATGCTTAGAATCATGTTTTTTCTGGTTCCAATTTAAAAAATTTCCATCTTTGGTGAAAAAATTAATTTCTAGGGCATCCGTGGCATTTTCTGTATTTTGACAGTCAGACGGGCGTCATTTTCCCGTCAATTTCTTCCTCAACATGCATTGGTAATGTGGCAGGTTCTAATTAGCTGAGGGATGGTGGGTGGTCAGATTCCCTTAGAATTTTTAGACTTTATTTGGAAAAAAATTTAAAATTCAAAAATTGGCCCAAAACCCCGCAGCCAATCGAGAGTGGAAACATGTCCTAAAGATAAAAAAGGGAGGAGTGGGCCAATGGTGGACTTATATTTTTTAGCTCTATTTTTCTAAAGTTTCAAAATCAGTTTCAGCCCTGCTCCAATCAGAGGAGGACACGTGGCATCAATTTTGGGTAGAGGGGATGCAGATGGAAGAGGTTCTTGAAGTTTTTGCCTTTGGAGGAAGAAAATATTAAGGTAAAATTTTGGAGCATGGGCCCATGGCCAATCAGAGGTGGACACATGGCAGTGCGGTGGCAGAACAGGGAAGTTGAAAATCATGGGCAAATTATGAGAGAAAGCTCATTTTCTGAGAAACCCACCAAAGAACCAGGTTAATTTCTTCTATGTTGGGTCTTCATGTATGTGAGTTGGTTACAAGTGTATAGCCATCATAGAGCTCTGAGATTGTTCATGAAACTCTCCCCTGCTAATGAATCTAACAAGCTTTTGAGTTAATCTATGTTTTTCTAGGCAATATGATGTCTGTTATCATTTTAAATACCTACAAATAGTTTCCATTGTTCTTGTTTCAATCTTGCATTGAAAGTCTTTAGAAATCATACATAATCTCATACTTATTGATAGTTTAGTGGCACTTGTAGTTTTTTTGGTCAGAAGATTTTTCATCTAGCATTGAAAATAAGCAATTTAAAATCACTTCACCTTCATTTGTTGATTGGGATTTCTTGTAAGCCTTTGGGGGTACCTTAGGCATGGTTTGATCAAGGATTTTTGTGTTTAATTGAGTTATTTACTTCAAGATTTTGTGGTGAGTTCTTAAAGATTGTGTGAAGAGTGTAACCTAGGCTTTCATTTATGCATCTTCTGGTTGAAAGAACATCCTGATTATTTGAAGCATTTTATCTTATAGTTGTTTAAGTATTGTATAGGTTGTCAAAGATTTGATATATCCAATTTTATCTTGTCAATACCCCAGAAAAAAATCATCTGAATAGCTAATCCTACCCATACTACCCCTACATTGCATTGTGTGTCAACAAAAGAATCTAACCCATCTATAAAAATGCACAAAGCAAATCAGGATCATACAATGTCTTCAACAGCCTCAACCTTGTCTTGAAAGCATTTCCATCATTTAGTAGTGACAACTCTGTTGATTTTGAATAATGGAAAATTGATCATGTTTTCCCAAGGCCATCTCCATACAATATGCAAAGTGTAAGGATATATCCACCTCCTTCAAAAAATAGAGGCTGCAATATAGGTTCTCTTACCTTGGTTGAAAGGCACAACCTAAAATAGTGAGGGATAAATCAAATCCTTTTAAAGTGCTATCCATCTCTCCACAAATTTGAGTGTCAGTTAGATCACATCCCTAGCTACAAAACAACATATATCAAGATCTATCTACCTTCAAGCTTCATTCCATATTTTTGATGCTGCTCAGACTAAAAAGGAGAACAAATTTGGGTACCAACACTTAATGGTGCTGTTTCTAGGGACAATATTCAGTATTTCAATATTTCAGATCCCTGGTAATACTTCTTGTGTGATTTATGTGCAATTAAAAAAATTTAGTATCATCTTCTAATCATATTTATAAGATTGGAGTGAAGAGTAGAGTTCTACGTTTGATATTCTCTTAGTTCTTTTTGATCCATGTGTATACATATTTGAGATATTTGAATGCATATAAAACCCTGGTAAAGTCCCTTGTAGATTCTGCATGCAAATACATTGTTGAAGCATCATTTTATAATCAGGTTTGTAAGGATTAAGTGAAGATATAAGTTCTACCTACAAATTTTATTAGTTTCCAACAGTAGATGCACTTCATTTGCATTTTCGATTGATAATTTCAAAGAAAGAAAGGTATGATCTATAAATTTTGGCAAAATTTTCAATGCTGATAGATATTTGATAGAGTATTTTAGTGAATTTACACAACTAGGGTGAAAGTCCTTAGTGGCGACTCCATGCTATTCTGATCTTGATAAGTACCAGTGTCTTAACCTTTCTATCATTTACTTTGGTGTTTCTAATCTATGTAAAACTGGAAGGAAGAAGATCTCTCTTCATTAGAGAATATGCTAAGAAGTTGTTTATAGATTCAAGAAACTCAAAGTTAGAAGGGAGAAGAGTTTGGAAGGTTGTTAAAGGTTAGACATCAGGAAGAGATATATCCATTGGTGAGAGAGATCAGACTTTGGTAGAGGATTATCGCTCTTCTTATAGTGATTCTGATTCAAGAAATCCGCTCATAAACTTGTTTACTTCAACCAGTGAAGGTCCTTTTGTTATACCTGCAAGTTCCTTCTTTAATCTGTACATGTGTGTTTCAATCCTAGTAAAACTTTCCAAGAAATTAGCACTTAGAGAATACCATTCTTGTGAATCACATTCTTAAGCCCGAAAGACCTTGCACTCCTCATCAACTTGTGTCACCCCCAAGATCACCTCCACCAAAAAATATGGCTCAGCCTAGACCTCCATTTGTTGTTAACACCTTTGGTCCTATAGAATTTGGAGGAATGGATGGTTACCCAAATGCTGTCCCACAAGATGTCAGAAATAGATTACCAAAATTCCAAGGTAACAATGCAATAACTGGTGATCAACATCTCAAAAATTTTGTTAACATGATGGAATATTTTGAGATAGAGTTTGAAGATGTCTTTATTAAGTTGTTCATTCACACACTAGAAGAGGATGCTAGTGATTGGTACAAGGATCTGCCTGATAATTTAATTAATGCTTGGACTGATATGAAGAATGCATTTAGATTGCAATATGGTGACAAGACTGATCCTAGATTTCTCTTGTCTAAGTTTGAGAATATCAAGAAGAACCCCAATGAATTAGTTCATGACTTTAACACAAGGTTTAACAAAACTTTGAGAAGGATGCCTATTAGTCTGAGGCCTTATGATGAGTCTTGTTTAATCAAATATGCAAATGCATTTGATAAGAAGGAAGTCTATTACCTAATAGATAAGAACCCTACCAATCTAAGACAAGCTTTCACTATGGTGCTTCAAATTGAAAACAATATCAAAGCAATTGGGAAACCTCTCAAGAGAGATGGTGTAAAGTTGATAAACCCTGAAAAACCTCAAGCTAGCAAGGGTGCTGATTTAGAGGAGGTTGTGAAAACTTTGGTAGGGGATGTCAAGTAAATCTCATATAAGTTGGCAAGAGATGAGAAGGGAATTGGGAAAACTTCACAAGGTTAGCCAAGAGAAAAAAACCATGACAAATTTTCCAATCATCCTAGAGGTGATCAAAGGGTAGATGATAGAGGAAAAGGACCCATGGGGTCTATAAATAGACATCCTCAAGCACGTGAAGGAAGAGTGTTACCTGATCCCCTAAATGCTAGGGTTGCTGCTATTGAAGAATTTGCTAATATTGATTGGTGTTATAGGTGTTTTTTACCCCATCCTCCATGTGAAGTGGACCAACAAGAAGGTGAAGCTAATAATTATGATGGTACTGATGATGATATTTGCATGATGGGATATTCTTCAAGTCCACAAGGAGGAGCAACATCTACTAAAGTGATAAGTGTAAGGACAACTGCAACTTTTTGGGATTGCATCAAACGGTTACAAGTCTTTCTTCCCCCTCATACTCTTGAAGTTGATGTAGTGCAGGATTTTGAAATTCCTGACAATGACTTTGAATACTTAAGAGATTTGATGATTAAGAAGTATGATGGTGGTATCCCTTCAAAGTAAGATAGACAATTATTGATGAATGCTATTGTAGCTCAAGAGAAATATTTTTAACACTAGAAGAAAAGTTTTTACAGGATTTGGGCCTCAAGCCAAACCTAAAACACCCTTTCTCACAAGAATTCCCAGAGAATCTCCTAGAAGAGAAATACTTGCCAAAACCTCTGTTGTCCCAAGCAAAAATTACAGTCCTCCTCATGCCCAAGCTACCAATAATCCCTTGCCATCAAATTAATCTTCTTGTCTCCCTTCCAATGTTGTTTTGCCAAAGAGTGTTCCATATGACATAGCCCAAGTATTGAGCCAAATCAAAGTGAGTGTTCCAATCATTGAGTTGCTTAGAATTCCCTGAGCACAAGAACAGAGCATTTGAGTACTTGAGGATTGAAAGAGGAGAAGATTACTCCAGGTAGAAATGTAAATGTTGTTGAAACTCCTCCTCAAATCATTTCTGACCTTGAAACACCACCAACAGTAGCAGATCTTGGAGAGACACCTGAGGTATATTTGGGGACATCCTTATTTGATTCCCAATTGAATGTTGATCCATTCTTCACAAATTTGATCATAAAGGATATGCTACTTTAAAATTTTATGTTTGATTCTCGGTGCATCATGTAATGTCATGCCTCTAGAAGTCATGAATGAGTTGGATACCAAAGTTAAAATGAGCCTATGCAAAATGTACTACCATGGAATCAAAATAAGTGCCAGGTTGTTGGTTGTGTGAAGGGTTTGGTTGTGTAACTTGCATCTTATCTCGAGAGGAATTTAAAATTAGATGTTGTGATTGTTGATTTCCATGCCAAATGGGTTATGTTATTGTCAAGAAAGTGGGCTGCAAGTGTTGGAGGGATTGTCCAAATGGATATGTATTTTTCCATCATTCCCATTGAGGGCAGCCTTGTCAAGCTCTATGGAGACAAGAAAATGTTGCATCTAATTGAGGACCCTAAACAATGCTTCTTATGAAGTATTATTTGCTGATCTTGATACCGATAATTTTATTGGTTTTGCTGATGGAAAAGAACACAAAGATGGATCAGTCAAAGTGCCTTGAGACAGGTATGATTCTCCTTGGACCTTTCTATTTGATGGAGCTTGCTCCAAATTTTGAAATGGTGCTAGTGTAATTCTGATTTCTCCTAGCTTGGAAAAATTTATTTTTTCCTTCACGCTTAATTTTGAATGTACTAATCAATATTACTGAGTATGAAGCCTTGTTGTTGGGTCTGAGAATTGCATGAAAGTATGGTATCAAGGAAATAATTGTAAAGAGAGATTCAGAGCTAGTTATCAAACAAATCAGGAAACTGTATGCTATAAAAAATCATGCGGATGAAGTTGTATAAGCATGTAGTTTGGGATATAATTGAGATGTTTGACTATCCTTCAATATTTTGCACCATGACAGAAGTTTGAATACTGCTTGCTAACAAGTTTGTGCAGTGTTGGGGTCAAGATTTGGATTTTTCACCATTTCATCTTATTGTGAGTACAATGTTGAAGTGTTAACTAGGCCAGCTGTCCCTGACAACATCAAGCATTGGCAAGTGTTTGATGATGATTCTCAAGTGAAAATGTTCTTATGAAATCAAGGTGAGTTTGTAGATCAGCATATTGATTGGGAACTAATGGTGTGTATGACTAAAGGAAGAGAGACATTTTTTGGAAAAGATATTATCCAATTGAAAACTAACACCATTCCTAGAGGTCTTGTTACTCTTGAGTCAAATTTCAACAATGTTGATTGCATCATCAATAAAAACATGTCTGACCTCAAGGGATGTGGAAGAGCATGACTTGGGAAAAAAGGAAAAACAAAGAAAAGTTTGGTTGGGTAGTAATTTAAACAAGGAAGAAAAAGTAGTCCTATCTTTAATTGTTGCAAACAATATCAAGACTTGCCTTGCCTGGTCATATTCAAAGATAAAAGCATATCGAGAGGACTTGTTTCAGCATGAGATCCATATTGAGAAAAATGCCAAACCATTCAAATAGAAGCAACGGCCAATTAATCCACTCCTCTCCATGAAAATGCAAGATGAATTGAAGAAACTAAAGGAGGGAGGGATCATTCAGCCCATGAGGTATTCATCCTGGGTTACAAACCTTGTGCCAGTCAGAAATAAGAATGGAGATATCAAACTTTGTGTAGACTTCAGAAATATGAATAGAGCTTCATTAAAAGACAGTTATCCTTTTCCAAACATGAAGAACATGCTGCAGTTGGTGACTAGATCTGATTTTTTGTCCACCTTGGATGGTTTCTCTGGCTATAATTAGGTTGTTGTCAAGGAGTTAGAAAGATATAAAATTGCCTTTACCACTCCTCGGGGAACATATGTTTATGTGAGAATGCCTTTTTGTCTCGTGAATGTTGGGGCTACCTTTCGAAAGAGCGATGGATGTTGCTTTTGCTAGTTATATAAATGAATTCATTGCAGTTTATCAGGATGATGTGATTGTGTTTTCAAAGAGTAGAAAAGATCACTTGCAACATTTGGAAAGAATGTTGATTAGATGTAGAGAATTTGGAATCTCTCTCAATCCAAAGAAGTGTCACTTTGGGGTGAAAAATGCCAAGCTGCTTGGTCATATTATATCAAAGTCTGGTGTCATGATTGCTCTAGAGAGAATAGAAGTAATCAACAGGGTGCCAATCCCAAGAACAAAGAAGGGAATCCAATATTTCTTTAGGAAAATAAATTTCATTAGAAGGTTTGTGTCTAATTTTTTTGAGTTGACTCTTCCTATCACATGCATGTTAAAGAAAGATCAAGTTATCAAATGGGAGGAGATCTTGTTGTTTAGGCATTTTGAAGGAATCAAAGAGGCACTTAAACATGCACCTGTATTGGCAGCTCTAAATTACAAGAAGCCTTTCCAGATCTTCTCCTTTGCTATATGAAAATACTATTGCATATATTTTGCTCCAAAAGGATGAAGATGGGGTTGAGAGGCCTATTGCCTTCTTTAGCAAGGCTTTACAAGCTGCTAGAGTTGAAAGTATACAATCATGGAAAAACAAGCATTTTCCTTGGTGAAAGCAACTAAGGTTTTCAAGCCTTATATTTTAAGTTCAAAGAGTTGTTGCTTATGTTCCCCACACCATGGTAAAATACATCTTATCAGAGATGGAGATCTCAAGTAAAATATGTAGATGGGTGAACAAACTACATGAGTATGATATGGACATCTAAACCACAAAGTTGGTAAGAGGTTTGGGTCTTGCTAAGCTCATGGCTGAGAGAAACTTACAGACTGTGGAAATGAATGAAGTAGAAGAAGAAAGGGTAGATGTTCCTGGGAAATTGGTAAGTTCTAAATGGTACAAGGATATAATATTTTACCTCAGACACCTATGATATCCTGATCATTTAATAAAAATCAGAAAATATCCCTCAAGCTGGCTTCTCAAAAATACATCATGGCCTACTCTCTTGAGGTGTGTAGCTGAAGATGAAGCTCCCAAAGTGATTGCTGATTTCCATGGGGGAGTTTGTGGTAGACACTTTGCTGGAAGGGTTACAACACAAAACATTTTGAGAGCTGGTTATTGGTGGCCTAATCTCTTCAAAGATGTAACTATGTTGATTAGAAAATGTGAAAGATGTCAGAATTTCTCTGGAAGAATGAAAGCTTCAGGATCCCTTCCTTTGTAGCCTATATCAATTGAAGCTCCTTTGAAGCAATGGGGAATGGAATTCATTGGTGAGATTTTAGATCCTTCTAGTGCTAGCCATAAGTGGATTCTTGTAGCCACAGATTACTTCACCAAGTGGGTAGAGGAAATCCCCACCAAGAAAGGAACACACCAAGTTTTTATGGAATTCTTTTTGAACAATATCATATGTAGATTTGGTGTGCCAGTCAAGATTGTTGTTGATAATGCCATGTGTTTCAGAGCTAAACCTTTGATAGCAATGTGTAAGGAATATGGAACCAGTCTAACTTATTCTTAAAACTATAACCCCCAAGGGAATGGACAAGTTAAGTCCAAAAATAAGAATTTATTGAAGTTCATTAGAAGAACCTTGGAGTTGAACAAGAGAAAGTGGGGTGAACAATTAAAATTTGCATTTTGGTCTAATAGAATCACTCTTAAAAGACCTACAGGTATGAGCCCATTTAAATTAGTATATAGAGCTTAGGATTTGCTACCCTTACATCTGTAATTATCTTCATTTCAATTTGTTCAACAGTTGGAAGATCAAGAGCTCAATCCATATGAAGCAAGGATTGATCATATTGTGGAGCTAGATGAAGAGAGAAGAGCATCCCACCAGAGACATGTCAAATTTAGAGAGAAGTTGAAAAGATTGTTTGACAAGAAGGCCACTCCTAGGGCCTTCAATATTGGAGATCTGGTTTTGTTATGGGATAACAAAAATGAGGATAAGGGAAAACATGAAAAATTTGATGCATTATGGATGAGCCCTTACTCCATTGATATTAGAATTGGTGAGAATACCTTTTTTCTCAGAGATTTAGATGGGGAATTGCTTGAACTACCTGCTAATGGTAGGAATTTGAAGCATTTCTTAGATTAATCCCCAAATTTGAGGTATACACCACTTGTACAGTGTATAGTGTTTGGTTTTTTCTCTATTTTTGATGTTTTGTCAGTTTGTGGTTTGCTTTGGTGTGTGGCATCCATTTTTGTCAGGTTCTCAGCTAGTTTTTGGTGATTTTGGCTCATGACTCTTTTTCCCAATAAATTATTTTGGCACTTGGTCTACTTATTGTTCTTATGAAACTCACTAGGAGTGCTCATCCCCGTGCAGGAGCCGATGTTGGTGTTCATTTTGACCCTCTATGCTTTTGCCCTAATTTTCCTTTCACTCTACATTTCCTGAAACATTTTATACAGTTTTAATGGGTGAAATGAAGTTGCTGCCTTATTCCCATGCCTTAGTCCATTTGAAAATAATTTGACATGCCCCATTTTGCAAGAATACTCAAAGTTTGCCCTAATTTTTTCCCTAAATTCTTCAAATCCAAGGGCTATGTCATGGTCTCCCTTTTGCCCAATTGTGAAAAATCAAAATTGATCATTTTATACATATATGCCTTCAAAGATTAAATCCCAAGGTTGAGAAATGCTTAGAATCATGTTTTGTTTGGTTCCAATTCAAAAAAATTCCATCCTTGGCATCCCAGGTATTTTTTGTATTTTGACAGTCAGACATGCATCATTTGCCTATCAATTTCTTCCTTAGCATGCATTGGCAATGCAGTGGGTTCTAATTGGATGAGGGATGGTGGGTGGTCAGATTCCCTTAGAATTTTTAGACTTCATTTTACAAAATTTTAAAAAGTCAAAAATTGGCCCGAAACCCCGCAACCAATCGAGAGTGGACACGTGTTCTAAACATAAAAAAGGGAGGAGTGGGCTGATGGGGGACTTAGAGTTTTTTAGCTCTATTTTCTAAAGTTTCAAA
Source organism: Taxus chinensis (assembly GCA_019776745.2). Lineage (NCBI taxonomy): Eukaryota > Viridiplantae > Streptophyta > Pinopsida > Cupressales > Taxaceae > Taxus > Taxus chinensis. The sequence continues at coordinate 478,681,763 of CM034151.1, forward strand.
ATTAATTTCAGCCCCACTCCAATTAGAGGAGGACACGTGGTATAAATTTTGGGCAGAGGGGATGTGGATGGAAGAGGTTCTTGAAGTTTTTTGCCTTTGAAGGTAGAAAATATTAAGGTAAAATTTTAGAGCATGGCCCCATGGCCAATCATAGGTGGACATGTGGCAGAGAAGGGAAGTTGAAAATTATGAGAAAATTTTGAGAGAAATCTCATTTTCTAAGAAACCCACCAAAGAACTAGGTTAATTTCTTCTGTGTTGGATCTTCATGTATGTGAGTTGGTTATAAGTGTATAGCCATCACACAGCTATGAGATTATTCATGAAACTCTCCCCTGCTGATGAATCTAACAAGATTTTGAGTTAATATGTGTTTTTCTTGGAAATATGATGTCTGTTATCATTTTAAATATCTGCAAATAGTTTTCATTGTTCTTGTTGCAATATTGCATTGAAAGTCTTTAGAAATCACACATAATCTCATTCTTATTGATAGTTTAGTGGAAGGAAATGGGGAAATTTTCCCTTTTTGGAAAAAGGAGTTAAGGAAAAAACTTCAGCCATGGGCCCTTTGGAGGTACCTTAGGCATGGTTTGATCAAGGATTTTTGTGTTTAATTGAGTTCTTTACTTCAAGCTTTTATGGTGAGTTCTCAAAGATTGTGTGAAGAGTGCAACCTGGGCTTCCATTTATGCATCTTTTGGTTGAAAGAACATCCTGATTATTTGAAGCATTTTATCTTATAGTTGTTCAAGTATTGTAGAGGTTGTCAAAGATTTGATATATCCAAGTTTTGGCTTGTCAATACCCCACCAAAAAATCATTTAAATAACCAATCCTACCCATACTACCCCTGCATTGCATTGTGTGTCAACAATAGAGTCTAACCCATTTACAAAAATGCACAAAGAAAATAAGGATCATATAATGTCTTCAGCAGCCTCAGCCTTGTCTTGAAAGCATTTCCATCATTTAGTAGTGACAACTCTGTTGAGTTTGAATAATGGAAAATTGATCATGTTTTCCGAAGGCCATCTCCATACAATATGCAAAGTGTAAGGATATATCCACCTCCTTCAAAAAATAGAGGCTGCAATATAGGTTCTCTTACCTTGGTTGAAAGGCACAACCTAAAATAGAGAGGGTTAGATCAAATCATTTCAAAGTGCTATCCATCTTATCACAAATATGAGTGCTAGTTAGATCACATCCCTGGCTACAAAATGACATATATCCAGATCTATCTTCCTTCAAGCTTCATGCCATATTTTTGATGCTGCTCAGACTGAAAAGGAGAAAAAAATTGGGTACCGATAGGTCCGACCTGATATGCCTATTTAAAGGTGCATCAGGGAAACATGTGGACACCCTTCTTATCTTCCGTAGGGTTTGTTCTTTTAGTGGTTTCTAAAAATTATCTCTGATCCTCCGCCAATTTTATGGGAATTTTCTATAGCCTTTAGGATCTTCAATAGTAAGAGGGGATTTTTGAAAAATAGAGATAGTGTCCCATATAATCCAAGTCATGAATTTTCCCTTCATTATATACACACATTTTAAAATAGATCAACTGGGAATGAGGAATTTGAAGGCATTACTCAAGGAAAAAGGGGCGAGATTATTCGATCTCCAACACTGGCTCCAACTTGGGGGTGGGTACCCATTGCGGGTTCCACAAGAACTATTCAATGTAGACCAAGTGCCAAAGATCCATTGGGTTATGGAGTCAAATATCATACATACCAGGTCAACTGATAACAATCCATTCTCCCAAAAACAAACTGATAAATCAAAGTTACTAGTCACAGAAGACCAGATAAGGAAAAGGGAAACAAAAATACACAAAAGAACGCAAAAACAAAGCAGGAAAAATATACACTGTACATTGGTTCATACCTTTCTCTAAAAGCTAATAAATAAAACACTTTAGGTGCCTACCATTGACAAGAAACTCAAGAAGCTCTTCATCTAAGTATTTCAAGAAGAAAGTATGTTCACCTATCCTAATATTGATAGAATAAGTGCCCATCCATAATGCATCAAACTTTCCATGATTTCGCTTATCCTCATGTCTACCATCCCATAACAACATAAGATCCCCAATGTTGAAGATTCTAGGAGTCACCTTCTTGTCAAATAGTTTTTTGAGCTTTTCCCTAAAATTCAAATGTCTTTGGTGGGATTCTCATCTTTCCTCCTCCAACTTAATAATTTGGTTTATTATCACATTATGAGGGATAACTTCCTCACATTCAAGTTGTTGGATGAACTGATAAGAAGACAATTGCAGGTGTAAAGGAAGGAGAGTTGGGACTCCATAAACTAGCTCAAATGGAATTTTCCCAGTGGATCTCTTAGTAGTAATTGTATCTGCCCAAACAAAAAACTTCAACTGCTCCCCCCAATTTATTTTGTTTATTGCTAATGTCATTTTAATTTATCTACAATAAATTTTTGTTTCTTGATTAAGCTTGTCCATTACCTTGTGGGTTATAATTATATGTATATGTTAATTTTATACCATATTTTTCACACATGTAAATTAATGGTTTGGCTTGGAAACTCATGGTGTTATCAGAAAATATCTTTACAGGTACATAAAACCTGTAAATTATATGATTCAGGATGAAATAAAAAATAACCTGATGAGTCACCTTCTTGGTGGGGATAACTTCAACCCATTTGGTGAAATAATAAGTAGTCACCAATATCCATTTGTGGCCTACATTGGAAGGTTCTGATACTTCCCCTAAAAAATCCATGAACCACTTCTTAAAATGAGCCTCAATCGATATTGGTTGCAGAGGGAGAGTACTAGATGCCTTCATTTTTCCTAAAAATAATTGACAAATTTCACATTTTCTTACCAAAAAAGTCGTATCCTTGAAGAGTGTGGGCCACCAATAACCCACCCTCAGTATCTTATGGGAAGTTACTCTTCCATAAAATTCCCCCCACACACTCCTATATGAAAGTCTGAAATTAACCCCAAGGCTTCATCCTCCATTATACATTTGAGAAGAACCCTTCAGAGATTTTTCCAAGCCAACCCATAATCAGTGATGATATATTTTTAGGAAGGCAACTTGAGTGTACTTATTTTATTTTTATCTATATGCCCTGGACATTCTAAGTTTCTTAGGTAGAATATGATGTTTTTGTACCATATGGAATCGATCAACTTCTCATGTATCTCTACATCTCCTCCTACATCATTTACTCTTGTATCCATGTCATAATCTTGTAGTTTGTTCACCCACTGACATATAATGTTGGAAACCTCCACCTCTGATAAAATGTCTTTGACCATAGTATGAGGAACATAAGCTATGATCTTTGAGCTTAGAATATATGGTCAGAAAGCTTTTGTTTCTCTAACCAAGGAAAAATCTTGTTTTTCCATAATAGTGTACTTCAACTCAGCTCCCTGTAATGCTTTACTAAAAAAATCAATTGGCCTTTCATTCCCCTCATCATTATTTTGCAATAACATAGATGCAATGGTATTTTCATATGCAAAAGAGAAAAATTGAAAAAAAATCTTATAATCAGGGGCCACTAAAACATGGGCATTTTTTAATGCCTCTTTTATCCCAGTGAAATCTTGGATAGATTCATCCTCCCATTTAATAAGTTTATCCTTCCTCAACGTCTTTGTGATAGGAATAGTCATTTCCGCAAAATTGGAAATGAATCTTCTTATGAAATTGATTTGGCTGAAAAAGACTGAATACCTTTCTTATTCTTTGGGACAGGAAATTTCCCAATGGCCTCTTGTCTCTCAGGGTCAATCATGACCCCTTCCTTTGACATGATATCCCACACCAACTTGGTTTTCTGAACCCCAAAATGACATTTTTTAAGATTTGACGAGATACCATATTCCTTGTACCTCCATAACGTCCTTTCCAAATGCTACAAATGATCATCCCTTTTTCTTGAAAATATTGTCACATCATCTTGGTATACGACTATAAAATCATTTATATATCCATCGAATTCCACATGCATATCTCTTTGAAAAGTGGAACCAACGTTCATCAAACCAAATGACATTCTTACATACACATAAGTACCCCAAGGAGCGGTGAAGCCCATTTTGATTCGTTCGGATTACTTCACAACCACCTGGTTATATCCTGAGAATCCATCTAACGTAGACAATAGATCTGACCTAGTGATTAATTACAACATATTATCCATGTTGGGTAATGGATAATTATCTTTCATTAAGGATTTATTCATATTTTAAAAATCTACACAGAGTCTTATATCCCCATTCTTCTTTCTTTACTGGTACTAAATTTTCCACCCAAGAAGAATATCTTGTAGGTTGTATAATACCTCCATCCCTGAGTTTCTAGATTTCTTCTTGCATTTTCAAAGACATGAGAAGATTAATTAGCCCATGTTTTTTCCTAAATGGCTTGGCATTGGGTTCTAAAGGTATTTCATGTTGGAAAAGATCCTCCCTATATGCCTTCAATTCTAAATATGACCATGCCAAGAAATCCTGGTACCTTTTTAACAACTGGACATATGACTACTTCTATTATTTACTCAAGTTACTGGCTAGTCATATTTTCCTAGGCATATCACTAGTCCCCAAGTTGTGTTCTTCTACATCTCTTGAAACATGGACATGTCTGTGAACAACCCTATCAGCATTGTCAAAATTTTATTCCAAAGAAACTAACCCGCTTGGAATTGTATTTGTTTTTAGTTGAATAACCTCTTGGCTGAAAAGGGTCTCCTTACCATCACACACAAAAATCATCGGTTCCCAGTCCATATTCTGATTTGTAAATTCTCCCTTATTTTGTATAAATCTTTGAACCTGGGCATCATCTTCGAAAACCTGTTAATGTTTGATATTCTCAGGGACAGATGGTCTTGTCAGCACTTCTATATCATACTCACAGTAAGGAGACATTGTACAATTTTTAAATCTGATCCCAATACTATCAACCTATCTACAATTATTATTTTTCTATCGTGGTAAATTATGTTGAAATTGAATCAAACATTTTAACAAAATGCCAAACTACATGCTTATATTGTTTCATTCTTTGATTCTTAGTTACATAGAGCTTCCTAACTTGTTTAACTACCAATTGAATATCCCTTAACAATAATTTCCCTAATACCATACCTCAAGAAATCCTCAAACCCAAGAGTAGTGCTTCATATTCTACAATATTTTAGTGCATTCAAATATGAGTTTAAAAGAAAAACTAAAAACCTCCTGAATTTGGAGATATTAGGACAACACCAACACCATTCCCAAATTTAGAACAAGCTCCATCAAACATCAAATCCAAGGGATGCCCAGTTGCTCAAGATATATGCATTTTTCAATGCTATGATATTTGAAATCTTCATAACCCACAAAATTATCAACATCCACATTAATATACAACACCTCATATGATGCATTCTTAGGGTCCTCAATGAGATGCAACATTATTTTTTCTCCAAATAGTTTAACAAGGCTTCTATCTATTGGTATAGTTGTATATGAAAAATCCATCTGCACACTTCCTCCAACACTAGCATCCCATTTCCTTGACAACAACATTCCCCATTTAGCAGGACAATCCACAATGACTACATTCATGGTTAAACATTTTCCCGAATAAGTTGCCAATTGCACTACCAATCCTTTAACATACCCAATCACTGGTACTTCTCTTGAATCCATAGTGGTGCACTTTCCAAAATATGTTGTTACTTTGATATTCAATTCATTCATCACCTCAAGGGGCATCACATTGTTAAGATGCCCCTGAGTCAAACATGCAGTTGTGCACTAACCTATATTTTATGATCAAATTAGTGTAAAAAGGGTCAACATCTAGTTGGGATTCAATAATAGAAGTGCCCAAATATACCTTAGGTAATTCTCCAAAATCCTCTAATACTTGAGGTACTTTCAATTCTGCAATGACAGGGGGAGTGTCCACATGATTCACATTTTTACATGAGGGTAGTGCATCCTCTTTGAATCCCAAGTACTCAAATTCTCTTTTTCTATGTTCAAGGATTTGAAGTAATTCAACAATAGGAGTTGTGACCTTTATTTGACTCAAAATATGGGCAATATCACATGGGACATATTTGGGTAAGGTCGTGTTAGGAGGAAGAGTAACGGTTCCTTCTGGTGGTATAAGACTCTTTACATTTTGGGCATGAACCGAGGTACAAGCTCTATTTGGGATAATCAGACCCTTAGTTGGTGTATCCTTCTTAGGAGACTCATTCGGGATATTGGTAAGAAGCAGAGTCTTGGGTTTGGGTTGTATTCCTCCTCCTTTAATAACTTGACTTCTGAGATTGTATTCCTTTTCTTGAGCTACTGTTGCATTCATCAAAATTTTCCTATCTTCCTCAGAAGGAATTCCCCCATCATATTTCTTAATCATTAAAGCCCTCAGATATTCAAAATCATGATTAGGTAAATCAAATCTTGCACCATATCAACTTCGATATCATCATCAAGAGGAAGAGGTAATACATGGTGAATGCAATCCCAGAAACTTTCTATAGTCTTGGCACTTATCAGCTCAGTTGAAGTGGCTCTTTGCTGTGGATTTTCAGGGCTTTCCATCATACATACATCACCATAAGTCTCATCATCATTTGTCTCTTCAATTTCCTCAATAGATCCACAAGGGGAATGTGGAAAAAAAACACTTATCACACCATTCAATACCATGATTTTCTTCCACCATGGCAACCCTAACAGTCAAAGGATCAGGGATCTGTTTATTTTCTCTAGGTTGTTGTTTATTTCCTAATCCTATGGGTCCCTTTCCTTTTTCATCTATTTTGTGATCACTCCTAAGATGATTTCCAAATCTATCTTGGCCTTTTGATTTATGTTGACCTTGAGAACTATGTTCAATTCCATTTTTTCTCTGGAAAGCATATAATATATTTCTTTAACTGCTCCAGCCAAATTCTTCACAACCTCCTCCAGATCCACTTCCTTGTTTGAATGAGGTCTATCAGGATTAATCAGTTTGACACCCTCCCTCTTAGGTGGTTTTCCAATTGGCTTAATATTATTTTCGATCAACAAGGCCATTGTAAAGCAATGTCTTAAAGTTTCAGGGTTCCTATCTCTCAAATAATAAGTGACCTTTATGTCAAAAGCATCAGAGTACTTAATCAAGAAAGACTCATTACTAGGCCTCAAAATTATGGGTAATCTATTTAAATTCTTATTGAATCTAGTATTGAAGTCCTGGATAGACTCATTGGGGTTTTTCTTTATATTCTCAAACTCAGACATGAGGAACCTTGAGTCTTTCTTATCCTCATACTGAAATATGAAAGCATTCTTCATCTCAGTCCATGAATCTATTGAGTTATCTGGAAAATATTTGTACCAATCACGTGCATCTTCTTCAAGAGTATGGATGAATAGATTTACATATATATCTTCATGTTCTATTTCAAAATCCTCCATCATATTAACAAAAAGTCTCAAATGTTGATCACCAGTGATGGCATTATTTCCCTGGAATTTAGGCAACCTATTTCTTACATCTTGTGGTACAACATTAGGATACCCAACCATGCCTCTAAAATTTATTGGTCCAAATGTGTTGACAATAAAAGGAGGTCTAGGTGGAGGCTGAGCCATGTTATTTTGAGGAGGTGATCCTACAGGAGGATTAAGATAGTGTGGGACCAAGGGTCTTTGGGATACAGGCGTATGATTTTCAAAGTAAATAACCTCTAGTGACTCATTTTCATAGAAATCCCTATCAGTCTTGAGTGATAAAGGAAAGGAATGAGGGACACCTATTCTAGATACAAATGATGACCCCTTACCAATTGGAGTATTTAGATCCACCCGAGGACTGTTTGATTCTAAACTATTTGAAGATGTAAGATAATCCTCAACTATAGGTAGATCAACCTCTATGACTGGTACTGCCTTCTCTCTTGATTCTTGATCCCCCAATGCTTTCCATACTTGTCTCCCTTTTGGATTTGTTTTCCCAAGCTCTGGAAACAATTTTCTAGTGGGGTCCTTGTTAAAGAAGGACCTTCTTCCTTCCAGATTTACAAATATTAACAACAGTTCTTAATTGATGAAGGTTAAGACACTGGTATTCACCAAAAATTTCAAATCAAAATGGAGTCACCACCAAGGATTTCTACCTTAGATGTGTCCAAAGCAACTGTAAGTAACTTGTCAAGTGCCTATCAATACTCAATTTGTACAAAGCTTGATAGATCTGATCATCCTTCATCAATATTTATCACTAGAAATACAAATCTAGTGCAACATTCACTTAAACCAGAAAATATTACACAATGAACCTCTGATCTTGCTCAATATTTACAATACTTAACAAAGGATGATGTTTAAACAACATATTTGAATCTAAAACATGTAGGAAACATTACCAGAGATTAGTATGCATATGTATTTACACAAATAGTCCCTCGGTAGTGGCACCAGATCAGTGTTGTTACCCAAATTGGTTCTCCCTTTGAAGCCAAGCAACATCAACAGGTAGGGCAGGATGCTTAGAGACAAATATATCAGAATTTGAGTCATTTTGTAGCCAGGGATGGATTTAACTGACTCTTTGTCACTCAAGCTTGGAGAAGTTAGATAACACCATGTTGAGGGTATGACCTACCCTCCTACTTTAGGTTGTGCCTTCAACCAGGGTGAGAGGACCCATTTTGTAACCTGTATTTGTAATGGATCAACAATATTTGACTCTCCTTCTATGATATTGAAGGAAAACCTTGAGAAGACATGGTCAATGCAACATAATCTAACTCTCACGAGTTGTCACACTAGAGAATGAAGATGTCTCCTAAACAAGGTTCAGGTTACTAAAGACAACAATAAAACCTGATTGCTCCTGCATGTTTTGAGTAAGGGATGGGTAAATTCAACAAATCTCCCTAGCATTTATGGACAAACAGTGCAAGCAGGGGTAATTCTTGTAGGATTTATCATTTATAGATGGATTTTTGTTGGGGAATTAAGTAGGATAAAGTTGATTATACCAGATTCTTGGGAACTTTTAACAAATGTTGGAAAATCTTCCAAGCAAGATGATAACAACACTTCAAATAATTAACAATGAACCTTCAACCAGAAGGTGTGCACCCATGGAAGCCCAAAGATGCATAGTTTCACACATTCTTTGAGAATTTAACATAAAATCTCATGTCAAAGACTCAACTAAACATCAAAAATCCCTGGTCCATCATGCCTAAGATACACTCATAAGCTAACAAACAATCTGTATTAACAAAATGGAAGTAAAGTGAATTTAAATTGTTTATGACAAGTGAAATGAAATCTCTTCTCACAACACAATTGCAAATGCCACAATACTACCATAAGGAAAAGATCTTGTGTGATTCAGAGGAATTCCTAACATAAGATTGTGACAGGAACATGAATAACTATTTGAAACATCTTCAAATTGAAAGCAGACACAACAATGCTCATGATTAACACAATTAACTCAGGGCTCATCAAATTCATCAGCAAGGGAAAGTTTCATTTACAGTCTCAATGCTTGTCAATGGTTGTACACTTGCAACCATCTTGACATGATTTATTTTGAAGGCTCAAGAAATTAACAGGTTTCTCAGACAAGTCTTTTGGAAAAATGGATTTTCTCAGTCTCTTCTCTCTTTTCTCTTTTTAATTTCTCAGAAATCTTAACCCCCCTTTTGCGAGAGTATTCTCATCACCTTTATACAATTCCATCCCCATTTTCCTTTCAATTCCCCCCCCAAAAATGTGGATATTTCACAAGTATATTCTTCTTTCACAAAATGCCAGGTGTATCAATGACACCTTTATGAAAATACTTTATTTGGCTCTGCCAGGTGTGAAGAGTATGGGCCTTCTTCATTTTACTCTTATCATATATGACTAGAATATCATGTCATTTCTTATGACTAATGTTTTCATGATTCTTTCCACCTGGTGATTGGATGGTTTCTTCTGATATCCTTTGAGAACTCTGAGGTGACCTGAAGTGACAAACACTTTTCATCTACTATCCGAAGATACATCTTGGATGTTGTGCATTCCTTCTCACATCTATTTGGTTTAACTATCCCACATGGTTCTTGTCAAATCTAGTTAATTCATCAATCATGCTTGTTCTAGATTCACTTCAACCTTTAAATTTTCCTCGTGTGAGATGAGAAAGATCTTCCTTTATCGGGTGCAAATGATTTCTTTCAATTCAATCAATCTGTACCACTTCTACTATAAAACCTAGCTTTATCCCATCACCAGGATGCATTAATTTTCTTATCCTATAAGTGAGGAAATTTTTCACAACCTTCTACTAGTGACATGGTGAGAGTACATGTGGAAAATAGTTTGAAGGAAATTTTTTTAGAAGATTTGAATCAAATATTTGACCTGTGTGGTCATGATGAGGCTTTTGTTAGGGCATTGTTTAACATAGAATGTGTAGGAGACACCCTAGAGGACCCTTGACTTATCAGCAGGTCTGATATTCACACTTCTCATAAGGCTAATTAGGATCAATCATGTCTTTGCATCATTTCAATTCATGTACTTTCATCTCTTTCGATGGGAACATCTGAAAGCTCCTGAAGACTTGAAGAAATTATGGATTGAAAGGAGGCCTTAAGTGTCTAGGAAAACTAAATTTCAGTGTCCATTCTTATGTGATGAAGAATTTGTATTAAAGGATATTCCCAAGGAATCTTATGTGTTATACAAAAAATCTTCCATTGACACTGTGCCTTCCATCTCTCACAAGGTGGATGAATTAGAGTGGAGGATTGCATCTCTGGAGAAGGGGCAGACATGACCTATATCCTCATAACCAAGTTCAATGTCAACATCATCCTCGAGCAAGAGAAAGGGTGAATCAAGCTCTCAGCCCCCAATCATTATCTCAGATGGAGAAGAGGAGCTATCCATATCTTCTCGTCATTCAAGAGAAACAATCTCCTCTACTCAGGACAACAGGGGTAGGTTTATAGTTTGGTCATCTACTCACTCAGGGAATTATGTTCCTTCATCAGGGCATGGATTCTTAGGTCCTCAGCCAATCCCTTCCCCAAGAGAGCATCCACCCTTTACAAGGAGATGGAAAGATGAATCTAGCTCAAAGTCTCTCATTCCTCCTGGCCCCCGTGATGTAGTCCTTGGTCTTTCAACCACTCTAGCCATTCCTTCTCATTCTATTCTCAACAATTCTACCCTTCACAAGGGGAAGGGGAAGATGACATTCCTCACAGGTGGCCTGGATCTTCTAGACTGGGTGTCTTCCTACCAAAAGAAGATTGAGCTGGAGAAGATCATGCATGAACCAAGAATGACTCTTGAGTCATTAATGGATATGGGGATGTCACGGATTTATCAGGGTCCATCATGTTTATCTAGACAACACAAGGCTCTGATGAATTCATGCTGAGGAAGAATAATTTACTAAACAAACTACCTCTACTGGGAGGGGGGACTTATGAAGGAGTGAAGGGTCTCTGAGCATTATGTTTGTCTTTTATGCCTTTGTTTTTAATTATGTAAATGGACCCTTTCACCATGGGCTGGGGCCCCTATAGAATCCCCATTTTGAATCATATATCATATTGCTTTCAAATGATGTCACATCTAAATTTTCACCTTTTGACATGTAACTCTTTTATGTTCCTACATTACAGACTCTTTAGCTTAATACTGACACCAATAATGAGAAGAAACTACTACTTTGATTTCAATGGTTCACAATCATGTGCATTGCCTCATCTTCTTACTATATCACATTATTTCAAACCCGCTGCAACTCATCTAGAAAGAAAACCTATCCATGGTGATTTCACAATCCTCCTCGCACTGTCTTCTTAGTTCGCAACACTACCCTTGAGTTGCGTGGCTCTAAACATCACTTCTCAGGATCTCTTTCTCATCTCGCGGGGATTTTCTTCCCTCCACAGGCCCTTTCTTTTTCCAAAAATTTCCTAGGTGAAACGTGGCAACATCCACATCCTCCCCCTTTCTTTGAATTTTCATCTTATTGGGACTGCCCTACTGTGCATAAGCCATGTGGTGAATGCTCGCACTTGGGGGTGGTCTGACCTGTTATGCCTTTTCAAAGGTGCATTGGGGAAACACGTGGAAATATTTCTTATCTTCCATGGGGGATGTTCTTTTAGCAGTTTCTGAATTTTGTCTCTGACCCTCTGCCAAGTTTATGGGAATTTAAGTAGCCTTTAGGATCTTCAACCATACGAGGGTATTTTCACAAAATAGAGACTGGGGTCCCACATAGTTCAAGTCATAAATTTTCCCTTCAACATATACACATTTTAAAAAAGATCAATTGGGCACAAGGACTTTGAAGGCATTACTCATGTCCCAAATAACTCCCCAAGTTATTTGGAAAACATATATATATTTTTTTACTCTGGTGTTTCACATTTTAGTTTGTGAGCACTCAAGGTTGCTCCTTTTACACAATTTTTTTGGTTGCAGTTCCTCTTTGTGCCCTCACGTGTCCTTCTTATTTCTCCCTTTTCTTCCTCCTACCTTAAATTTCCCTTGCACTTAATTTTCACGCTTTTCTTTCCCGCTGCATTCTATTATCTCCTTCTATTTCCCACTTGTACTTTCCCTCTATACACCCACTTCTATTCCCATCATGTCACATACTCCTTACGTGCACCTCTATAGACTTGCCTTACAAAATGGCTAAGTCCTTGGCATTCCTCCCGTGTGCTTGCATACACTTAGATCCTCCATGTGCCACATTTTTTCTGTCATGCTCACTTCTTATATGTGCCCTTCTTCTATTTCCCTTTCACAACTTCTGCTTCCACAAGCATGCCTTCGCACCTTCTTATGCCATCCATTGTGCCACGTCATTATCTATTAGACTTGATTATACCACATGCAACCTATCAAAGTGCTCCAGTATGGAGCCAAATCTTGATAGCCAACCAGTGTGTGAAACATGGCATAAACTCCAAAAAAATGAGCAATTGTGTGATTTCTTTAGTCATTTAGTGCACACCACATGTATTGCATTTTTAGATGGCCTTGACATCTTCCGATAGCCATAACTTCTACTATAGTGTTTAGATTCCTGCATACCTAGTCTCATTTAAAAGTTGTTGACGTTGGCTTTATGTTAGACAATTCAAAATCAGATTTAGGTGGGATTTGGTAGGTGAAAAATAGGGAAACATCATTTTGGTCATTAATACACACATCTAATTTCTCTAACCACCCACATTTATTCATATTTTGTCTTCTTCCTTCTTCTCAAACAGACATAAGGAAACACATCTCACAGCCCTTCAAGATTTTTTATAGGTATTTATCACTTGTCGTTGGTGGTTGAAGATTTGAATATGATTTTCTCTCTCTTTCTCATCCTCTTCTGTCCTCCTTTCTTCTAAAAATTGTAGAGCTCTACTCATTGAAACAGATCCCTCTTTGTTTTAATGACACCATGCCAAAATGGTGGCTGACTTCTCATGAGTTTCACACCTTGACTTGGTCTTTAAAATGTATTATTTCCTCCTACCATGAATATAAATGATTTTGCATCCCTTGAGAAATAAATTCATATTTTTTGGAACTCTTGTCTTCTTGTTCTTGCTTTTAGTATATCTCACCTCTTTGTTTGCATTTTCTAGCATGTTATGTGTCTCCTTTGCTTACAAGTCCCATGTTCATGTGTTGCACATGCTGGAAGGCCAATCCTACATGTTTATCTATAGCACACATCGTCCACCCTCTTCTCCCATGATCTCTGTCTCTTGGGCCCTCGTGGAGAGCAATCAACCCTTTCCTTATTTCTATTGCCTTCCCTAGCTTAGGAATTTCCCCTTTCTATACATCCTTTTATCCTTAGTCCCTTGGCATGTTTAGTCTAGGATTTTATTTTTGCATTAGGAGTAGCAGTAGCGTTAGAGATAGGTAAAGGAATCGTCCTTCTCTAGGATCTGTCTCAAATGTGCAAGGTATCACAAATTGGAGATGATTCCATTGTTGTCTCAAATAACTCAATTCCTCATATCTTAAACATGGATGCACATTTGACAACCAAAAATAGTATTCACTCAATAACTTGTATCATTAATGAATGCTACTTTATAGTAACCATCCAAAGTTGGCATGCCAAGTTCCAATTATTAGGAATGTCGTAACTCATGGAATGATTATTTATAATTGAATAAGTTTATGAAAATTTCCCCTTTCTCACTGTGATATATTTATCGCATTTGAACATGTCCCTAAGGTTCATAAACTTTATTTTTATAAAAATTATATATTTACTTCTCGAGTAATTTATTTACATCCATTATGCATCTTAAATTATATTTAAGATATATTTCTACATTATTTTCACATTACATTATTTAGCCATTACGAATTTTTTGTATTATTCATAACTTTACATCTTAATGTACTTATATATTGAAATAGTTTATCAACAATCATAGTTGGATTTGTTCTAGATATATACAACTAAATCATGATTAATTATCAAATAATTAATATGATAATTATTATCACATAGGATCTATTAAAAATTAATAATACATTTATGAAATAATGATGAAGTCAATATTCAGAACAATATAAGTCACGACAAATATTGAACCATTTTATAAACATCAACTAGCTAGTAATCATAAGTACAATCTTCTTTTTGAAATAGTAAAATGATCACATTAGGCTAAATTGCCTTTCTTTTAAAACAAGAAAATGGAGAATGTGTTCACCTTTACAATAATTTAATGCATATAATATAGTTTTAACATCACTCAAATAATTTTAATTAGACATAGTCACTAAAATACATCTACCATAGTATAACTTATTTTCTGCCATCTGTTAAAAAATTAAAAACCAGTCAGGTCAAAAACTACTGGAATGAAAATTTATTACCTACATCTTAGTAGTTTATATCACCATAATACTTAATGATTAAACACAACAACATAGGATAAAATAAGAAATGCAAATAATAGGTTCCAATTAATAAATTTATCCACATATAAAGTTACTAATCACACACAAGTAATTCCATTTTGATAATATTGATATATTGTTTTGAAACACTTAACATTCTTTCCAAACACATAATTAAAATTTAGTATCCTCTACATCTTCCTTTATATTATATTACATCACTTGAATTATCAATGCTTGGGAAATGTAACTAGTTATATATTTTTATACACACTCATAAGAATAAATTATGGGGGATCAGGTAAATCGAAGTGACCCATATAAGTGCACAGAGCTTCTTTATTATTATTAGATGGATTTAAAATTGCATTGATGTTGGATTTAAATGCTAAGTATTTAAATCATTGAAGGCATGAGTTAATTTGGAAAATTAAAAAAAATCCCTTAATTTGAACTATTGAATATTAGGTACATTACATTTTTGTATGAGAGCGAGGTTACAGCTCTTAGACCTATTGATTCCCTATGCCAACTTAAACTTAATTTGTGTCTAATAGATAAAATGGTTATGAAAAGATATCACATTGTTAATCACCAACATGTAGGTGGTGAAAAAATCGCAACATAGAAGTTGGATGAAATACTCTCTTTCCTCTAGAACATGTGAATCCATATGGTTTTTTCTAAAACAAGTGATGGTTAATGACAGTGATGGTAGTGAACAATCTCACGGGCATCGTAATGCTGAAAACAACAACACTATGGAACACAATGCAGGTAATAATAATAATGTATTGGATTTTAACGCTAAGACCATACTACGGGCTAATGGCCCGTTTTATATAAACACCACAAGAATATAGAGGGCACTCTTTCTCACTGAATAGAGCTATCAAACAATATGGTAAGAGGACTAAAACCCACCTCAACTTCTTAGATGGTATGACCTTAGGAGATGGATCCAAGAACAAGATTAGTGAGATAGAGAAGTATCTCACCATCTGGAACTTCTCAAAAGAAGTTAAGGTAAGTTCCTCAAAGTTCAAACTTGGGCTTAGTCCCAAATTTTTAACTCAAAATTAATACATAGGTGTCAGAGTAAGGGTGACTCAGCCCCAATGCTTTGACTGTAGCAGATTCGACCTTCCCCATAGCTAAGTATAACTTGTAAAAAATTCAAGGCCTGAAATGGTTTAGAAAATGCTAGTATACTGCATGTGGTATACACGTATCAACCAAAAGACATATTGAATTTACACCCCCAAATCTATCCCTAAGGTTGTCAAAGATATTCAGTAAACAATGAGTCCCTGGTAATGGATAGTTCACGAAATTACTGAACATAGAGTCCCTCGGTACCATAGGAGTATGTCAGAATGTTATTGTATCACAAAAATTTATTATGGGTATTGAACCCCATCATAGGCAGAGAAGTTGAAAATTTCCATGGACCAATCACACTATGGATGAATCTTATAGCAGTTAATAAATCATAATATATGACTTAGGAGCAGATTCTAGGAATGCCAGAGCCTTCTCAAAGAGAGGAAAAGAAAAAGAAAATTGTTAACTTACATTCAGCAAGTCAATGCACGTTCAAAACTAGGTTTGGTGGAACAGCCTCAATGAATCACCTTCAAGAACCTAAAATGGAAATAGGAATCTCCCAGTTCAGACCAAACAACCCCATTAGTTAATTCTGCTAACAATATTCATAAATATCCCCTGTCAAAGAATAACTGAATCAATTCTGAAAACATTTAAACAGTATTAAGACAAAGGAACACAAAATTGGGGGTTAGTTTTCTATACATGCATGCTGAGATCCATGTACAAAAAAAATGTCCAAAAAGGAAAAAGGATGATAACCAGCAGCATAAAATACACATTGTAGTAACCGACAAGCAAGTAGAAAAAAAATCTCACTTCTCCCAAAATCCAGGTAGCAGGTGGAGTTATTTGGACAACCTCCAGTACTGTTGTTCCATTTGATACTCGGTGCAATTCATAATGCTTTATTTCAACCATAAATTAACATCTAAACTAACAATAAAAGTTGAATATATGAAAGATTCGTGGCCTATACATTACTTGGGAACAGATCCATTGTTAATATTGTAAGACCAATGTCCAATTTTAACACAACATTGGAATTGTCAAGTTTAACCACTGAATTAGGCCTATATGTGAATCCTTTAAGGTAATTGTAATAGATGTAGCCATAGGTGTCCATGCATAATGGCTTGGTCAGTGCAAAACACAAGGAAACTGTAGACTGCTACGAAAATTAAAGATTATATGCTAAGACCGATGGTATAGAAAACTATAATAGTTAATTACACTTAGGATAAAAGAGACTTTATTGTATAGAAAATCTCGGCCATGCAACTCATAAAAGCATTAAGACCAAAGGCTACATGTACCTTTTTGCTGTAAAATTTTCATATCAAGTGCTGAGTTATGGAGCTAAATTACTCATAGTTTTAACATGTAAATAGAAACTTGTTGGAAGTTGACAATATACTGACCATCGGTTAGGGTCACCTAGGACCGGCATCGGTAAGGGCAAGGTTGGAACCGGTGATTGGTTAGGGCAAAACCGGCATCGGTTACCTGTGCGACGAGGTTTTAATTAACTCTTAGGTTTTATTTCTATTTTTTAGTATTGGAATAGTATATATAATGAATGTAATTCCATGGCTAAGTGCCCTAAAGTCTATAAATGACTATTTAAAGCATAAAAGATAGGGTTTAGAAGTGAGAAGAATTGATCAATAATTAGAAAGAACTTGAAAAGGTTATGTGAGATAGAGAATTCTTGGTGAAGAATCAAAAAATCTTGAAGGAAGAAAGTACTGAACATCTAAGAAGTGTAGAAGATTGTAAATCTTTATTGTATATCTTGTCAAAGCTTTGGATAATAGATTGGATTGTTTCTTGGTGGACGTAGCCCACACTAGGTGAACCATGTTAAATATGGTGTTGATTTATGTCTTTTGTTTTGTATAATTCTTCTGGTAGAATATCCACTTTTATTTGCATGAATGATTAGATCTGATATATTGTCTGTACAACCGGTGTGATAACCCCAAAAATTGGTATCAGAGCTTTGTTTGAGGGTTTTTTGTGTTGACAGATATACTCAGTAGAGGATTTTCTAATTAAGTGGGAGCTACAACAATGACAGAAGATAATAAATACAAGGTAGATAAGTTTGATGGCTGAAATTATCAATTATGAAAGATGCAGATTGAGGATTATCTGTATCAGAGAGATTTGTATTTACCATTGGATGAGAAGTCTAGACCTATGAAGATGACTGATGAAGAATGGAAGATTCTTGACAAAAAGGCTTTGCGATCTATAAGATTGAGCCTGACAGTATCTGCGGCTACCAATATTACAGAAGCAGCTTCTACGATAGACTTAATGAAAACTCTTGCTAATTTATATGAAAAACCTAGTGCTTCAAATAAATTTAATTTGATGAAGAAAATTTTTAGTTCTAAGATGCATGAAGGTGAATCTGCCTCTAGTAATTTGAATAATTTCTGATCTATTGTAAATTAGGTAAAATCAGTTTCAATACCATTTAATGATGAAGTAAAAGCACTTTTATTCTTATGTTTTTTGCCTGATAGTTGGGATAACTTGGTAATGACTGTTAGTAATACAACATCTGTTAATAATATCTTGAAGTTTGATGATGTGGTTAGTATAATCTTGAATCAAGAAATTCACAGGAAAAGTATAGACGAAACATCATCTGGAAATGCTTTGAATGTAGAAAGCATGGGCAGGTAGAAGAAGAGATCCAAGAGTAAGAGTAATGGGAAATCAAAGTCAAGGGATAGCCGATCTAAATCCAGAAGTAAGGGAATTACTTGTTGGAAATGTGGAAAGAAAGGACATATAAAGAAAGATTGTTGGTCAAAGAATAAAGAGAACCAAAAACCAAAAAAAGGTAAAGAGGTGAATATTGCATCATAGGTAATGCAAGATGCTCTTATTCTTTCTTTACATAGTAGAATTGAATCATGGGTTTTAGATTTAAGAGCTTCTTTCCATGCAACCCCTAATAAGGGTTATTTCAGAAATTATGTCCAGGGTAATTTTGGGCATGTCTATTTGGGTGATGATGAACCTTGTAGTATTACTGGTAAAGGGGAAGTTCATCTAAAATTGTAGAATGGAAATACATGGGTATTGAAAAATTTGAGGCATGTGCCAATCCTCAGGAGGAATCTTATTTCTATTGGGCAACTAGGTCAATCTGGTTGCATGGTTACTTTTACAAGAGACTCTTAGAAAGTCACCAAGGGTGATTTTGTTGTGGAAAGAGATAAGAAGGTAGGAACATTATATTTATCTACCTATATTACTGATTCCTTTTCTGCATTATCTACTTCAAATTCAAATGCATACATGTGGCATAATCAGTTGGGTCATATGAGTCAAAAAGGAATGCAAATCTTAAAGGGTAAGGGTAAGTTATCATATTTGAAATATTTAGATCTTGATTTTTGTGAGCATTGTATCTTTGGAAAGCAAAAGAGAGTGAGATTTCTCAAAGTTGGGGCAACTAAGAAGAAGTAGAAATTGGAGCTTGTACACTCAGATGTGCGAGGACCAGCTCAGGTAGCTTCTCATGGTGGATCCCAGTATTATGTTACTTTCATTGACAATGATACAAGAAAGGTATGGGTTTATTGTATTAAACGTAAATATAATGTTTTTGAAACTTTTAAAAGATGGAAATCCCTTGTTGAGAATGAATCAAATTCTAAGTTAAAGTGCCTTAGATCTGACAATGGTGGTGAATACTTTAGCAAGACTTTCAATGATTATTGTTCATTGAATGGGATATGTAGAGAAAGAACAGTTCCAAGAACACCACAGGAGAATGGTGCCTCAGAGAGAATGAACTGGACAATCATGGAACATGCTAGAAGTATGAGGATACATTCTAAATTGCCCTTACAGTTTTGGGAAGAAGCAGTTGATACAGCAATTTATTTGATTAACCATGGCCCTTCAAGTTCACTAGATGGAGGAATACCAGAGGAAGCATGGACCAAAAAAGAGGTAGATCTTTATTTTCTTAAAGTTTTTGGTTCAGAAGCTTTTTTACATGTCTATAGAGAAAATAGAAAAAAGTTGGATGCAAAATCAAAGAGGTGCACTTTCATTGGTTATGGATCTGGGGATTTTGGTTTTCATTTTTGGGATTTAGAGAATTCTAAAATTTTTAGGAGTCTTGATGTTGAATGGAATGAAAAGAGAATGTATAGGGATCAAATTTTGGTACCGAAGGATGAGAAAATTGAGAAGTTTATTGATGAAAATGAACTCTCGAGTTTTAAAGAAACACATACAGAAATACATAGTAACCATGGTCGGTTAGGCCCTGACCGCCATCGGTTAGAAGAACCACCAACGGTTATAGAGGATCCGAACTGGTGTCAGTTATCTGAACCGATGTCGGTTAGAGGTGACCCACGTCGGTCGCTGTCAGAAGTTGAAACTAATGTCCAGGAGGTCCAGATTGAGCCTCCGGTACCCCAAACTCCTGTGAGAAGGTCACAAAGGGTAAGTAAACTTCATGAAAGATTTTCGCCTTCTCTATTTTATCTATTATTGACTGATAGTGGTGAACCAGAAAGATTTGAAGAAGAAATGCAGGATAAAACTCACGTTCAGTGGGAGCATGGTATGAATGAGGAAATGAACTCTTTGGAACATAACATGACTTTGGATTTGGTTAAATTGTCTGTAGGAAAGAGAACATTGCAGAACAAGTGGGTTTACCAAATTAAGGAAGAAAAGGGTGGACAGAAAAGGTACAAGGCAAGGCTTGTAGTAAAGGGATTTACACGGAAAGGTAGGTATTGACTTTGGTGAAATATTTTCTCCTGTTGTTAAGATGACTTCTATTCATACTGTATTGAGTTTAGTTACAGTACAAGATTTTCATTTAGAGCAACTAGATGTAAAGACGGATTTCCTTCATGGTGATTTGGATGAAGATATTTATATGCAGCAGCCGCTTGGGTATGAAGTCAAGGGTAAGGAGAAATTAGTGGGTAGGTTGAAAAAGAGACTATATGGGCTCAAGCAAGCTCCAAGGCAATGGTACATGAGGTTTGATAGTTTTATACATGAGCATGGTTACTTGAGATGTGAATCTGACCATTGTGTTTATTTCAAGAAGCTTGAAAATGGGAGCTATATTATTTTGTTACTATATGTGGATGATATTATTATTGCAGGATCTAGTATGCAAGACATTGGTGAGCTTAAGAGAAAGCTAGCTCACACATTTGTAATGAAGGATTTGGGAGCTGCAAAAATAATCTTTGTCATGCAAATACATAGAGACAAGAAAAACAAGAAATTGTATTTGTCTCAGGAGGATTATATCTACAAGGTGTTAGAAAGGTTCAACATGTAGAATGTAAAACCTATTAGCACACCTATGGCTAGACACTTGAAATTGAGTAAATATCAGTGTCCTTCATCATAAGAGGAGGTCTAATACATGACATGAGTGCCATATGCTTCAGTATTTAGAAGTATCACATATGCCATGGTTTGTACAAGACTAGACATTGCACAGGCAGTGGGAGTTGTGAGTAGATATATGGCTAATCTAGGTAAAGAGCATTGGAAAGCAGTCCAATGGATACTCAAGTATTTGAAAGGGACATCTAGCATGCAGTTATGCTATGGAGGTTCAGATATTTCATTATGTCGCTATGTTGATTTAGATATGGCTGGAGATCTAGATGGTAGAAGAAGCATTAGTGGATATATTTTCATAGTAGATGGAACGATAGTTAGTTGGATTTCTATATTTCAGAAGGTTGTGTCTTTGTCTACTACAGAGGCAGAGTATGTTGCAGCTACAAAGGCTAGCAAGGAGATGATATAGATGAGTAGGTTCATGGAAGAGTTGGGAAAGAAGCAAGATGATTGTAAATTGTTTAGTGATAGTCAGAGTGTAATTTATTTGGTAAAGAACTTAGTGTTTCATTCAAGAATGAAACACATTCAGTTGAGGTATCACTTCATACGGAAGGTATTGGAAAATAAACAGTTTAATTTGGAAAATATTCATACGAGCAAGAACCCTGCAGGTATGCTAACGAAGCCATTAGCAAAGG
The DNA here is from genome assembly GCA_019776745.2 of Taxus chinensis. Classification (NCBI taxonomy): domain Eukaryota; kingdom Viridiplantae; phylum Streptophyta; class Pinopsida; order Cupressales; family Taxaceae; genus Taxus; species Taxus chinensis. The sequence goes on from CM034151.1 coordinate 478,703,882, forward strand.
AGAAGTTGGAGCTACACTCCACTTCTGTTAGTATTTGAGTTTGAGACTTTAAGAGGAAGAAACAAAGATAAGGAAGGATCCAGGAATGATGTTATATAGGTATGGTGTAGTAATTAATCTCCAAGTGGGAGATTGTTGATTTTTGGAGCTCAATTACTTCAGTTTAGAATGCAATGGAAACTTGCTGAAAAATACAGTAACCATCATCAGTTAGGGGGAACCGACATCGGTCACCTAGGATCGACATCGGTCAGGCAAGGGAGGAACTAGCATCAGTTACCTGTGCGAGGATGTTTTAATTAACTCTCGGGAATTAAATCTATTTTTAGCATTAAATTATATCTATTGATTGTAATTGAATGGCTAAGTGCCCTAAGTCTATAAATGATTATATAAGCATAAAATCTAGGGTTTAGAAGTGAGATGATTAACAAGAATTAGAAATAACTTATAAAGGTTGGTGAGAGAGAGAATTCTTGGTGGTGAAGAAAAATATTAAGAAAATAAATTACTATACATCTGAGAAGTGTGGAAGATTGTAAATATTCATTGTATATCTTCTAAAATATTTGGATAATAGATTAGCTTGTTTCTTGGTGGACGTAGCCCACACTAGGTGAACTATGTTAAATCTGGTGTTGATTTATGTCTCTTTTTTTGTATATTTCTTCTGGTAGAATATATGATTTTATTTGAATGTATTCTTAGATCTGATATATTATCTATACAACCGGTGCGCTAACCCCAACATCACCATAATTTGGTTGAGTTAAATTTTAACTAATTGTGGCTTTATCCTTGCCCATATTTTAGGGATTTATGCCTAATCAAATCCAGTGGTGATGCTGCATCATAGTTGCTAAGAATTAAAGCCATTTACTTTTATATCAAGGTCATCAATATATTTCCATAATGAATCAGAATAATAACACAAAAATGTAACAAAGATAGGCATGCTCAATCAATCGTATAAATAATAATAATTCCATTGTAATCAACATTCACTACCAATGAAATCAATTATGAGTATAACAACAAAAATAACTGAGGTTATAGTTCAAGAAATATGTAGAGGTATAAAGACAAGTCATACCGTTATTCAAAGAAAAGGTAGATTATTTTTTAAATCCAAGGTATGTTAAATGGGTTATGGTATCTTGAAGCTTGCAGGACAAAATGACAAGTGTCAATATGTTTCCATGTTTATGAAAAGAATACCAAAACCATTCCCATTCTCCACAAGTTTCCCAATATCAGATCTCGTTTATGACTTAGCAAATGAAAACAACAGGGGTGTGACATTTATTATGGTTTTTAACATGTTTTCTTATTGTATTTTTTTCCCCAATTTCGCTTTATTGGTCACCTTTTTCCACCAATTTTTATTTGGTTTTAGCGGTGACGGTGAACTTAAATTATTTTTCCTTTTCTCATCACAGTAAGCAAATATAGCCTACAATTTATGCTCTTGATGGATGACATTCTCAAAAAATGCCTCCATGGCCAAAGGACCATGTACATCCACTTCCCTACCTATGATGGGATTAAGTCCCGTGATGAACTTTCTTTTGCAGAACTTATCATCAGCTTGAGACTAAGAAATATATTTCAATAATTTAGTAAACTTTTCCCAGTACTATGTTACAATCAACTTGCCATATACTAAGGTCTGAAATTTTTACATCTTTTCTTCGTAGTATAGCTATGGAAACTAGGGTTACCTAAAATAGAACTTGAACTGATCCCAGGTGATGCTAGCTACATCAACCCTAGTTTTACCTTTCATCTCTCCCACCATGATGACACCATGTTTGATAGCTGATACGTTCTTCAAACAACCTTAGTTACTTCTAAAAAGTTCCTAATGGTGAATTAATTCTCCATCTCGCTAAGATAATTCTCAAATCCATCACCTAGTGGTTTCCCATAAAATTATGGGGGATTGATACGTTTAATATTGTATGATAGTTTTTCTACCAAATGTGCTCTTTTATTTTTAGGTTTGTTTGGGTTTGCAACATTTACTTTATTATTCGCAACATTTTCATTATGACTTGTAGCATTAGGGCCTGTCGTAATTGGTTGTTCCTAAGGTTTCCCACTTTCATCACTTTCAATTTTATCACCCTCAACCAAAATTCGGTGTTCCATAACAACAATGTGATTGTGAGTTTCTTACATGACAAATAGTATCTCATCCAATTTTTACGTTGTTTTTGCATTAGCACCAACATGTTGATTATTTTCAACATTACCTCTTGTCCTAACCATTATGTTATGTTAGACATGAATAAAAAAAAATTAGTGTAAGGAACCATTGAGTCCAAGAGTTGTAAACCTTCAACTTTAATACTAATATGTAACACCCAATGTTATATCAAATTCAAATTAAGAAAATAAATTTTCTTTAAAATTAACCCTCTTAATCCCCACTACATTCTTTCCATGATTTTATATAACATCAATAATAATCCATCAAGTAATCTAGTTTACAATCCATTTGATAACATTAAAACTATGTGCATTTGTAAAGGTCGATTATATCTATTTGATCCTCTTTAACATCACTTTCTAGTATGTATATCTTCTATGCAGTTGGTTAACCTATTCATTTAGGTTTGAGATTTGATGCAGTTCCTAAGTGTCTACCTAAAAATTAGCTAGTCGAGTTTCTTTCAGCATCTCACACCGATATATAGGAACTTTGTGAACTAATAGTGTAATCATCTAGTACACTACTTAGGACAAATATTTTAAGTTATGCTTTGCATACTTAGTTTTGTGACCACAGACAAGCCAAAAAAAACTTGTCCCATCACCGTATAGTCATCTCTACATAGTTATCTGGATCACATCTTCATAGTTAAATGTTTTTAAGTTCACATATTAAGAAGGCCTAAAATCCAGGTCTCACCTTGCATCTTGAGTGTACGCTAACAGTCCCATATTAGGATCCCTATGGGAAAAATAATGATTACTTAATGGTTTTATTTATGAATTAATTATTACCCTTCCCGTAGCCATCCTAAGATGGTACGGTTAGAGTACAATAATTTTGAAGTGTGGGACTTAGATTACAAGTTTACTCAATACACAAGGACAATTATAAGAGGTTCCATTGATTAGATATTTAGTCAAGTCATAAGTTTATCGACAAGTCATTAGTAACTTACTAATTACTATCATTCGAAGTATCCAAACTCAATTATCGTTCTACGAATTTCATTAATACTACTAGGTTTAATTTAACCATTTTGTCAGGATTAAATCATCAATCCAATATTGATTAGATAATTTTGTAAGTCTACCTTATCATTATCCATCATTAAGTATCTCTTTAGGAAGTGTTATATTATTTTTAAGCACATTTCAATATCAATGATAATTCAAAAATGCATCAATCACATCTCTTAGTAGTAGCTTGTCAAAGGTGTTGTAATTTTGTACTTTACCATCATCATGTCATTAAACAAATAATTATCGCAAAGGTACAACTAGTCATACATGTACTATTTAAGTTGTACTTATTTAACGATTTATTTATTTAATTAATATCCTAATGTTCAAGTCAAAGAAATGTGATTGTTTCCCAACTCTATATCGTTTTCCAAAAAAAAATTATTTTCTTAAATCCTTCACTTAAACATTTAATTAATGATGTATTTGATACATTTGTAATAATTTTCATTTAATAATTAAGTTTAATTATTGTCATACGGTAGAATTTGTTTTCGTAATCATTATCGAGTACAATCCGTTGTTGCAAATAGTGTAAATCATCATTACAACTCATAAGAGATTCTCAAATAATATATGTATTTATTGAACTCATTTTAAGGATAAGTCCTTATTTCTTAAATTATTACAATAATTTAAGAATTAATACAATAGGCCGACTGCCATATGAAATCCCCATGAAGTCGTATTTCTCTTTATAATCAATACATATCGTAAATCTGAATTTATCGTCAATCAATGTTTATAATCAAATAAAAAAATTATCACATGAAAATAATGCATATAATTAGTCCAATTAATTCCTTATAATAACTAATCCATAATGTTATCTATAAGATAAAACTAATAATGTACATGGTCAGTTCATAGACATGACATGGATTACATAACTCTCTTACTAGATGTTTTATTATGAAATAATTGAACATCCACTGCTTTATTTAATGATAATAAATCAAGTATCATTTACAACAAAATAAGTAAACTCAAATGAAGTGATCTAATGATATTAAAAAAATTTCCTATTATTGACATTTTTATAAATACTCAATTCATTAAAAATCCACACAATATTATGCATTATACACAAGACAATTCTTATTGACACCAACTCCTTTTCATAATAACTTAAGGTAACTTGATTCCAACTTTTACATACAAGAGTAATTAACTACATATTATTAATAAGAGTCCAAAAGAAGTGTAAGATCTTTTCACAATAATATTGTTATCTTTAATCTTGTAAGCACTAATAAGAAATAATAACATGCCCTATTGTCATAATCATTGAAAGAAAAATGAAATATTTCACTTTAATAACTATATTGTTTCCATCTTATCCTTTTCAAAATTCAATTTTAACACAAGAAATAAGGTAAACAAGTTATATTCATTCAAGCATCATCCACCTAGAATAATGTCAAAATGATACTTACAACAATAATACATTTGGTAGTATATTCACAATATTAAATAAGAACCTTCACCCATAAATTTATGGTATCAATAAGAAAGCAGGAAAGTTCTATTTCTTTCAAGAAAAAATTCTCAATAAAATTTTGACAGAGTTTCGTTTATGAGAAGTACATCCAAAGATATCTTTAAAACATAATTTTGAATTCACAGAAATTGTTATAGTAAATGATAAATAAGTATCAACGTTAAATGGAAGAGAAAAGAGTACAAGAAAGCCGAAGAAGACATATTTGAACTTCACAATTAAATCATGTTGAATACAAATCTTTCAAATAAGAGTACTCAAATTTTAACAACCAACATGATTCACCCTAAACCCAATTTTCATTGAAATACAACATCTCTACATTTATAAGTAAATAGGTTTCAAATCTAACCCCATATCATTCCAAATTTGGTGACTCTAATGTCACAAAGAGAAAATAATATTTCATTCACGCAAACCAAAAGGTGTTTTAGGTGATTGACATAGACTCCACCAACTGAATAAATTTATACACAAGATTGGTATGCTTCTCAAGGGTAATGCCCAGGTTTACAATATTTTAGACAAACCACAAACCCAAAACTCAAATCAAATCATGACTCATACCAAGATGTTATTTTCCCATTTATGGGTTTATATTCACAAATCCAATCATATATATAAATCAAAAACCATTTAATAAAAAATAACTCTTAAAAGTTTAAGAAAAATCAAAAAAATATTTAACCAACAAATACTCAAGTATTTTGAAATAAAATAACCTGGGAAAAAGGTACAATTCCATGCCTGTGTAGGGTAAAACCTATGTAAATCCTCCTACGAGATTCCTTTACAAAAACTACTTCAAAGTTAGCCAAGCAAGCTATAAAATCAATCCAATCACTTCCTGATCCAAAGAAAAATACAAATTCCCATTAAATAAACCAAATAATAGTATATAATGGTGACTTTTCCATTATTATCTTCCTCATAGATTCCACAAATAGCTCAAACTCCCCCATGCAAAGTTCATACAAAAATGCATCTTGAGAGTAGGGAAAAGAGCTTGCAGTTGTAATAAGAACAATAAAAATAGAGTTATTAAACATTCATAGTAGCTTCTGGAGGAAGGATCTGGTTTCTCAAGACAATCAAAGAAATTCCATTCAGCAAGTGCCACATAGTGGTTGGGAAATTTAATTAACATCATCATCTCCAGTTCCCTCCAAAACTAATTGGTGGATTTTTCAAGCTGCCAGAGATTAAACATAAACCTTAGTCACTTGCATGGGTTGTTTATCAACCAATATAAAATTAAAAAATTATTTTCATTTGTATATGGTTAAATCCATATTTTTTTCAAACAAAGAGAATACCAATAAGTATGGTCAATGACCTAAAAAATAACCAAGGTCAAAAAATCTACATTCAGATTAATCACTAATGCAAAAAAATAAAATTTAAATTAATATAGTTTATTAATCTTTAACGTCTTAGTTACCATTTCCATGTTAAATTTCCTTTATCAACTAAAGTAATTAAACAACTTTTAATTTTACCTTGAGGTCTTATACTAACACAAGTAGTAACCAATGCTTGAAGGAGTATCAATTGGTTGAAGTAAATTTTTCAAACCAAATGAATTTAGATCCACCCCATATTGCGATCAACAAATCAATCATTTATAAAACATTATATGTGCTACGATCAAGCTTAATAAATAGTCAATTAGATAATCAAGATATAATAAACTGAAATAATATTTTATTGTAATACAAATACTTTTATATTTTTCTGTTTGGGGTTGGTGGAGGGGTGAGTGTTTGGGGGGGAGGAGGGGCGACGAGTCCACGGGGGGATTTCTTTTAGAGTGTTTTAGTCGGTGTGTCGCTAGATTTTAGAGATAAAATAGCAGCGAAGCCCAAACGTAAAATTCTACCTTGACGATCCCAAAAACTTTACATGTACCTTGTTTTAAGCCATTAATATGCTTTATGATAAATGACATTAATAACATCAAAAAAGAGGTCGTACTTTTAAACATTCATTTTTTATTTCCAAATACTGAAATAATTCATTACAACTATGTATAGATTCAACATACTTTGTAATTCATTATTTCCAGCAATAAGATGAACCAGATCATCCATAACATGTATAACAGTCAAACAATATACCAAAGTATCGAAATCATCACATACACTCAAAAAGTAAAAGTAAAATCATACAACCAAGCAATCAAAATAAGTCATTAATGTAAAGTATTTCACAAGTAGTTGGTGACAAACATTGTTATGTGGTTGGATTTACAACTACGCATAAGTATTTATATCATTTTCATGGTATACGTATGTACACGTAGTTGTGACATCATTCGAGTAACACTTCCTATCCCTAATCCATTATGCCCACTTCACATTATATAAATATATTTTGCAACCACATGAAATAAAAATGTGGGATGTGACAAGGGGTTTGTTTAAAAAAAATTCCATTAATTTGGATGATTAATAACAAGGTGTTATAGGGAAATCCGTCCAACCAAATGCCATACACAAATAACAATATTCACATTGTTTGATGCTTAACCAAGATAGTATATTTTCTTTTTATCGA